>VZQC01004139.1:2368081-2437637 GCA_009823505.1 Rhizomys pruinosus | reverse complement strand
CCCCCCCCCCCCCCGCTGGCGCCTCCTCTGATAGCACAGTTCCACTCAAGGCGGGGCCTGGGCCTAGCTCGGCCTCCGGGTTAAGGTGGCCCCCCCTACAAACTCCTAACCCGAGCCCAGCTTTCACAACTGTACCCTCTCCCGCCAAAGTGCGGGGGTTGCTCGGGTATTGGAAAAAGTAGTTTCAGGAGGGCTTGCCTTCTGCTGCCATCTGAGCTCAGCTTATTACACTCAAGTCCACCTTAAACCGGCCCCGGACTAGCCCAGTGTTTGTATACAGGGAAAATGTGGAAGGCTTTAAAGCTGCAGGCACTCACCTGCAGCTTCACCAGCACCCCACATCACCCCAGAAGGCCACCAGCCTTTTGCAAATCCCTTCTGCACTTGTTCTTGTCCTGGCAAACTCCACAGTCCTGGAACTCCTAAGTCATTTTCAGAGGCCAATCTAAAGACCAGGCTCAGTCAGGAACAACTACTCAGCCACAACAGCACTTATGCTTCATCTCATTATGCTTGAAAATTGACAATTAGTAGACACTCAGGTTTTTGCTGATCATACAGGAGAGGCTAGGCTTCTATCTGCCTGGCCACATGGGAAGACCCCCTTTGCTGGGCTGGTAACTACAGAACAGCCCTTAAAGTCTCAGGTTTGTCAGTGTAGGTGCAGATAGTAATCCCAGACATGGCCCTGCCCTTGAGAATGAAACTCACTAGTGGTTTCAAAGCTGTCACTGACAGTCTGTTCTGGGGAAGCCTGTTCTTCCAAACTACATGTACAAACATACCACCACCACTGCCAACTCATAAGCATATCTCCAGGGCCCTCAAATGCTAGAAAGAGAAGCAAAACACAGACTCCAAGGGGATGTTGCTATTCTTTATTGGAGTGGAGTGTGGGGTAATGAGGGCACTCCAGCCTCCAGGGTGAGGTAGGTCCACATGCTTTTAGTTCACACCTTTCCTGGGTCCTCTTTCAGTGTGACAGTTCGGTTGAAAATAAGCTGCAAGGCAAAGGAAGAAAAATGACCACCAACCCAAAGCTGGGTCGGAAGCTACTGGCTCATTTCACTAGATATCTCCTAATTTACCTCACATCAAAAAGTGAAAGACCAAGGAACTGGACAACATGGTTCTCGGTAATTCTGTGACTGGGCAAGGAGTGGATGACTATGCCTTAGTTTCATAAAAATTATAACCCCTAAACATGCCTGACTCTTTGAGGAGTAAGAGTCCCTAGAAAACTGTGTACTTTGACTTGACCTCTGAGCCAGTTTCCTCATCAGTCATATACGAATGCCCCTCTCCACTTGAATTTGGGACAACTAAGGGAACGTAGGCAGAGTGCTTATCACAGTGAACAGCAGCCCCCATCGCTGTTGCAAAAAGGTACACGTAAGCAAAGACACACCTGTCCTTCATGGCTATCTGGATCCACAGAGAAGTACCCCAGGCGTTCAAATTGGAACTTGTCGAAGGGCTTTGCCAGAGTCACAGAACAATCCACTAATGCTGTTTCCACTACTTGTAATGATGCCTGCAGACAGGGAACTCAGGCAGCTATCCAGCCACGAGGCCCTCCACCCTCACCCCATACTCTGTGAGCCTACCGGATTCAGGTCACTTAGAAATCCATCAGGCACTTCAGCAGGATCTTCAGGGTTCTTATGCTGGAATCTGTAGCCAGGACAAAAATTAAGTCCCTAGCTGGAAAGCCACAGCATGTAATGGCCGTGTGTGACTTTCCTTACTCCAGTTAAGTTCACTCACAGTTGCTCATAGAGGCGAATCTCACACACCAGAGGTTGTGACACCCAGTGAATAAAGGCCTTGGGCTTCTCTCCAGCATCAGTTCGTCTACAGGTCACCTCTAGGCATTCCACACACCCACTGGGGCTCTGAAGTAAAAAGGACTGCAATCAGACCAGGGAGCCAACACCAGGACTACTGAGTACACATAAATCCTGACCCTAGGTACTATGTAGGAAGGCTTGCAACTGCCTCTTTTTTTTTTTTTTTTTGGTGTTTTCGAGACAGGGTCTCCCTGTAGCCCCAGCTGTCCTGGAACTCACTCTGTAGACCAGGCTGGCCTTGAACTCACAAAGATCCTCCTGCCTCTGCCTCCCGAGTGCTAGGATTAAAGGCGTGCGCCACCACGCCCGGCGCAACTGCCTCTTACCTTCACAACATTCTGGAGCTCAATGACACATCCAGTATGTCTCAGTCCCACAGGCTGGCCCCTAGCCAGGCGCTTATAGCCTGGTTCGGGCTCCTAGAGGAAAGAAGCATAGAAGATACAGAAGCTACAAGAGTAAAACAAGTATGAAGTGGTTCCTCAACCCCATGTCTGTCAAGGATTGGTTCATGGTAAATCAGGAGGGAGATGGACTGAAAGAAGGGATGAAGAGATGAAAAGGCCCCCCCAAAACAGACATAGCAGCAAACCCCTATTTACCTCCTTAAAGTCAGTCCTCTCAATGAAGACAGTGGATGCAAAAGGAACCTGGTGAAAACCCTTGGTCTCATCAGCTGGAAAGTTGGGTACCTGGATGTCCAAGGGCTATTGCAGGAGATAGGCATCTGAGTCACACCAGACATCAGGACCACGATGCCCAGGCACAGACACACAGACACATACGCTGTGTCATGAGGCAGACCTACCTTGGCAGCAGGAAAGTTAGTGATGACAACTTGCAGTGGCTCTAGGACAGCCATGGCCCGTGGAGCTGTGTCATTCAGCACATCACGCACACAAGATTCCAGAAGATGTGGCTCCATTGTGGTCTGTGCCACTGTCACCCCCACCTGGCAGGAAAACTCATGAGTCACAGCCACAAGCACAAAGTGCCCCATGTAGCTTATCAACCCACTCAGTCCACTGGACTATACCCGGGCACAGAAATTGTTGATGGCCTCAGGTGGAAAACCCCGTCGTCGTAGTGCAGTAAGTGTGAAGAGCCGTGGATCATCCCAGTCCCTACAGATGAGGAGGTAGTAAGAAGGTCTTGGAGAGCACATGACACTAATACTACAAGTTCTAGTGAGCCCAGTGGCCACACCTACCGCACAGCACCAGCTGCTACAAGCTGGAGAATCTTCCTTTTCGAGACAACAGCATAGTGCAAGTTGAGGCGGCCATACTCCCACTGGACAGGGCAATAGACATCTAGCGCATTACACAACCAAAAGTAGGAAGACCGTCTAGAACAGAAGACTAGGGTTATAACTGGCCACCTCTAGTACCAAGGCAATGAAGGCCGGCAAGATGGCTCAGCAGATAGATAAATGTGCTAGTTGCCAAGCCTAGAGAACCAAGCTGGATCCATGGAACTGACATGGTAGAAGAAAAGAAGAAACTTCTATAAGTTGTCCTCTGATCTATACATACATGCACGGGCACACACACACACACACAAAGTTTACTTTTTTAATAATTTTTTTATTTTTTTTTATGTGTATGAGTGTACTGTCTGCATGTAGGTTGGTGCACCCATGTCATGCAATGCCACAGAGGTCAGAAGAGGGCGTCGGATTCCACTGGAACTGGAGTTAAAGACAGTTCTTAGCCGTCATGTGGGTGCTGGGAATGGAACCCGGGTCCTCTGCAAGAGCAATCGGTGCTCTTAACCACTAAGCCATCTCTTCAGCCCCACTTAAAAAAAAAAAAAGGCCAATGCTCTTAACTGCTGAGCCATCTCTCCAGCCCCAAAACATTCTTTTAAATAAAAGGCTACTGAACTGGACCTGGTGGTGCATGACTTTAATTCCAGCACTCAGAAGGCAGAGAGAGAAGGATCTCTTATTAGAGGCCAGTCTAGTCAACACAGAGGGTCACATGCCACCCAGTGCTACCCAGTGAGACCATCTCAAAAATAAATAGCTATTGGAACTGGCCCTACCCTCCCTATAACCGCAGCCTCCTTACCGTGCCTGGAATTCCTTGGTACACAGTGAGTGCGTGATGTGCTCGATGGAGTCACACAGACAGTGTGTGTAGTCATAGGTGGGGTAGATACACCTGTGGAACATGGGCAGTAGACTTCCTTCCATCTGGTCCCTCTGCCCTATTCCATGGCCTATTGCCCAGCTCCACAGCCCCAGGACCGTACCACCCCTCCCCCCATGCCAATACACACCATTTGTCCCCTGTGCGATGGTGTGGTGTATACTTGACTCGATAGGCCACAGGGTCCATCTTGCCATCCTCCATCACCAACTTCATTCGCAGTGTGGCCTCGCCCTCTGAGAACTTGCCCTTACGCATTGCCTAAGGAGAATGAGAGTTCAGACAACCTCTAAATACAGGACATCTCATCCTTCACCATCCAAACCAAGCTGCCCTTCTGGGATTCCCACCTCAAAGAGCAGCAGAGATTCTTCAATGGGACGGTCCCTCCATGGTGAAGGTAAAGGGTTGTAGCCTTTGAGCTCTTCTACTTTCTGGTGGCACACATAAGCTTGACCCCTATGGAGAAAGTGTATGAATGAAGAGGTGGTTCGTGATCCGATCATCTTACCTGACTCAGTATTACGGCCCTTGTCTCACCTACGGATGAGCTCCACAGCCCAGGCATACAGCTGGTCAAAATAGTCAGAGGCATATGTCACTTTGTAAGGTGTGTAACCTGGGGTGGTATTGAGACATAGTATGAGCAGCCAGCAGAAAATACACAACAGCAAGCCATGGTCTAAGCAGAAGCCCCCAAACCACCAGCCTTGCCCAGGCTTCACCCACTCCATACCCAGCCAGACCACCATGTCATAGATAGCAGTAAAGAACTTTGCTTCTTCCTTCTCAGGGTTGGTGTCATCAAAGCGCAGAAAACAGATACCATTGTTGGCCTAGAAAAGTGGAGTATCTCTGAGCTCCCACATAGCCATCAGACAGTCCAGATCATCAAACTCAGATATTCCCAGAGCTCCCTCATATCAAATTATTAAAAATCTAGACTTGCAAGATACTTCCAATAGGTAAAAGCTCTTCTCACACAGCATAATAACCTAAGTTAGACTACTGAAAAGTACAATAGAATGAGAACCAACCAACTCCCAAACCTTGTCATTTTACCTACACGTGTGCACACACACACACCCCCACCTCCCCAAACACACACATATACACACTTTGGGGTTTTTTTGGTCTTTTTGAGACAGGGTCTCCCTGTAGCCCCAGCTGGCCTGGAGCTCACTATGTAGACCAGGCATGTGGATCTCTATCAGTTCAAGGACAGCCTGTCTACATAGCAAGTTCCAGGCAAGTAAGGGCTACCTAGTTAGACCCTGTCTCAAAATATACCAAAAGATTAACTAGCTGTGATAGTACACACCTTTAACCCTAGTACTTGGAGTCAGAGACAGACAGATCTCTGTGAGTTCAAGGCCAGCCTGGTCTACATATCGAGGCCAGCTAGGGCTATAGACCCTGTCTCAAAAAAAGACTGAAACAAAAAACACCAAAAGATTAAAAAATAATAATTCTGGGCTACATAGCAAGATCATCTAAAAAAAGCCCCAGATAAGGGATCACTTAGAACTTCAACAGTTTTTATCCCAATGAGCCCCATGTACCCTAAATAATACCTGTACACATGTGTTCCCTACTACGGCCAGTGCCTTAGGGAACAGAATGCAAGACAAGGACACCATTCTGGTATCCGGCCATTGAGTGGTCATCCTGTTTGCCAAGGCCCATGCTTACCTTGGCATAACCAAAGTTGAAATTGATGGCTTTGGCATGTCCAATATGCAGGATCCCATTGGGTTCTGGGGGGAATCGGGTACGTACCTGAAATAAAGAGGGTGGATGGAAAGACAGAAAAGAGGTCTGAGCTCAGACAACTCTAAAGAAAGAGATGCCCTTTCCTAGAGAGGGCATGGCAATAGATGAGATGAAGCAGTATGGAGGCAGTTCAGGCAAGTGCTTGCCTGGCCAAGTTCCTACACACCTGCCCCCCAGTGATCTCCAAGTGCTGCTTTAGCAGATCCATGGTGTGTGGAGTGGTCACATAGCCTGGAGTCTTGTAGTTCTCACCTTTCAGGATCAGAACAAATTTGATGACTAGGCTGTGGGCCAAAAATCCTGACCCCAGGGGCCTAACTACAGGAAGCAATGCTAACCACCACCAGTTTGCCCCAGGGTTTCAAGATACCCACTTACCAGGCTTATGAAACTTAAGGGCTTCCCCCCGAAGCTGTTCCATCAGAGACAGGGTCTGGCCAGAAGCCTCATCTGTAGGGAAGAAGAAATCAAGAAAACTTTGTCTTTTGGATATGGCTACCATACACAAATCAGGAAGGTATACATGACAACTATCAATATCCTGGAGCCAGGACAGATCAGAGCAGGCTCCTCTTCCCCAATTCCCAGATATAGAGCAAAACTTCTCAAGTCTCTAAAGCCAGTCTCTGGACAAAGCAAACAAAGGAAACTCCGGGAATGCCAGCTTAAGGAAAAAGGGAGGGGGTTGAGTAAGTCCAGGGCCTGAGAGACCTGTACTGTAAAGGTCCCTTCAGACAAAAGGCCCAGAAGGCAGGAGCTAAATTCAACAGGAGCCTGAGGCTTCTCACCATTTTCCACCATGTCTTTTGCCTTCTTCCGGTCTGTTTCTTCCACCCGAGCCTTTGCCACCTAGGATAGCAAAGAAATTGCATCAGACTGTCTCTAGGCAAAATGCAGAATCAGTGAACTGGGTTCAGACACTCACTTCTCCAGCCTTAAGTCTCAATTCCAACTTTACCCCCCACCCCCCAGGTACCCTAAGCAATGCCCAACCTCACCTTGGGCTTCTTCTCCAAATCAGCCTCCATTTTGGGACCAAGAAGGTGGAGGACCTGAGCAGAGATAGGAGTGTATTCTTCAAGGAGCTCCTGACCGACCCCCTATCCACGCACCCAACTTCCTGTGCTGTCTACTAGCAATGCCTCAAGAACCTACCTAGTCCATCCAACCTTGTCTCCTCCTGTTTCTGCTGACCTGAAATACTTTTTCCTGCCAGGGAGCTTATACTGGGGCCAATACAAGTGCTGCCATTTATAGAAAAAATACTCTACCTCAGCCATCATGTTCTTGTGATTCTTTGCCAGGATATCAAGATGAAGGCCTCACCCATTTGTGGGCTGAGTAAACTGAGCTTCATAGTAAAGTGATTCCTCTTGGCCCATAAGCCCAAGTAAGGTGCTACCCCTCCCTACTGGGCTCCATTATCTCAGCCAGAATAAGAACAAGGACTCCTCCCCCCCTTTTATCCCTCAGTGGATCTCAGGCTAGCTTCAGCTCAGGAAGTACCCACCTGCATATCCACTTCATGCTTGATCATTTTGCCATCAGCCCATTTGAGTGCAGCCCGGGCCTCTCCTAGGAGCATGGGCACAAGAAGCTGCAGGGAGGCAAAAGAGGGCACTTCTTCCCCTCCTCCCCAAGAATTCCTAGCATTGCCCCAGCAGGAACACTTGTAATATGCAAATGCTCATTCTCCCAATTTTTTTTTTAATTTTATTTTTGTATGTGTATGAATGTACTGTCTGCATGCAGGTTTGTGCACCCGTGTCGTGCAGTGCCGCGGAGGTCAGAAGAGGGTCTCGGATTCCCCTGGAACTGGAGTTCTCCTGGAATTGGAGTTACAGACGGTTCTCGGCCGCCATGTGGGTGCTGGGGATTGAACCCGGGTCCTCTGCAAGAGCAGTCGGTGCTCTTAACCGCTGGGCTATCTCTCCAGCCCCATCATTCTCCCAATTTTCTTCCAAATATTTCCAGAATAGAAAGAATAACTCCCCACCCCAGGCCCTGCTCACCCATCAGCAGCCCCATGTTGAAGTGGTACCGTTCCACCAGGAGCTGGGGACGATGCTTATTTATGGTGGCTTCCACCTGCAGAAAGTCAAACCATATGGTTCAGAAAAGCCCCTTCAGAGACCAAATTCTAGAGACCCACACTCTCACTTTAGGGCTTTGTGACTAGAGAAGCTAAGCTATGTTTTCCAGGCCCTGGTCTGGGGGAGGTGACTGATGCCTGGGGGACATACTTACAGCCTCCTCAATCTGCTCTGGTGTCACCAGGACACCAACACCACATTCCTTCTCGAAGTCCACCATATCGATGGGATCCAGAGGATGACTCCGCACATATTCTAGGGCAGCTGAAAAAGAAGAAGCAATGAACCGGGGACATCTCGCCTCCAAGAAGTGAGTAGATTGGTACCAATGCCATGGAAGGTCAAACAGTTTGGACTTGGATGCCTGAGTGCTTAAGATCCGGCACCATGGGAGAAAACCCCTGCAGCCACAGGAAAAAGAAACATGTGTTCTGAAGCACGCTCCTCATTGTGACAGTTCCCTCAGACCTCCCCCGCTTTATGCCCCAGAACGAACATGGAGAACTTGGAAGAAAAAGCTAACAGGGGTCTCAGCTGAAGGGAGGAACAAGAGAGGTGGAACTGACTATAATAGAGTGTCTCACCGCTCAGCTGGAGCTCAGAGTGGATCTTCTTATTGGCTATGTAGCTTACGAGGAAAGAAAGACGCCGAGTATCCCGGAGTCTGGAGGCCAAGCCATAGAGTAGGGTCCCCGTAGCCTTGTCGATGGCAGAGCCCAGAGTCTGCTGTGCCTGGAGTCAGAAGGGTCAGGGTAGAAGCCCCACACCCAGTGAGCAAGGCAAGCTGGGACACCCGGCGCAGATCAGGAGCTGACCCAGCCCCACGCTGCTTTGGGGCCCAGGCAGCAGCCCAGGCCAGGGGCAGAGTGGTCGCACCTGGGTCGCCGCCTGGCGCAGCTGAGCGCTCAGCGCCGCGTTCTTGAGCGTCTCCCGGGCCTTGTTTTCACTCAGGCCCAAGCCGGTAAACAGAGCCAATGAATCCGGAGTAGCCATAGCAGGAACACCGGAAACCAAAAGAAACTTTGGGTCGCAACTGCACGTCGACATTCGTCCACTCACCAATGAGAGAACGAATCCCCAAACCGAGCCAATAGGAGGCATCCCCAGTCGGAGGGGGCGGGGCCTCCAGCGGACTTAAGCCATTTAAGACCCGCAGAGCGCGCCACCACCGGCTTTTCCGGGCAGGTGGTTTCCTTCTCTGTGGTCTTTGGCTGATGACAGGGTGAGCAGGGTGAGGTGGGCAGGACTTTAGGAAGCTGTCCTCTGGAGAGAAAGTATTCAGCGACATGGCAGGAGGAAGACTCGGGCGTGGTCTTTTCTCCTTCGGCTTGATGGAATCGGATCCTATGCAAAAGTGAGTTCAATGTCCTGGCTCTTGAGTCATCGTGGAAACAGTTGAATCAACTTGAATTCTGCGAAATCCCCTGTCCAGATTACTGCATCAAATGTGCAAAAATGGCCTATCGAGGGGTCGCATAAATTTAGTTTTTTTTTTTTTTTTTTGGTCTTTTTGAGACAGGGTCTTCCTGTAGCCCCAGCTGTCCTGGAACTAATTCTGTAGACCAGGCTGGCCTTGAACTCACAAAGATCCGCCTGCCTCTGCCAGGATTAAAGGCGTGTGCCACCATGCCCATGGCCGGCCTAATTTAGTGCTTTTTAAGTGCCTACTTCAGGAGAGTGAGGGACAAAAGGCCAGGAGCAGCGACCTCACAGAAATTCTGTGATTTATTTTACTATTTCATGCCAGCAAGATCAAGTAAACATCAGTCAACGTTCCAACAGGCAGCAGTAACTGGGCTGTTAATTACAAAAACATAAAAATAAAAATAAAAATAAATGGAGAGTACCTAAAGAGGGTGGGGAACCTGGTAGGAGTTCCTAGAGGGAGGAAGAGGGTTAAGTTGGAGGGAGGTGGAGATGCTTTGTTGTGGTGGCACAGGACTTTGATCCCAGACAGGTAGGTGCAGCTGGAGCTCCGCACATTCCAAGCCAGCCAAGGCTATATAGTGAGACATAGTCTCAAAAACAAAACAACAAAAAATTACATTGTTTAAATGTAGGAAATTGTCAAAAAAATAAATGAAAAATAAAGGTAGTAAAAAAAAAAAAAACCTGCCAAGCCCAGTACCTCTGCCAATAATCCCAGCCTCCCCTGGAAATTTAGACAGGAAGATGGCACCTTGCAGGCCAACCTAGGCAACATAGCAAGATCCTGATTCAAAAACAATTGAGGGGAGCCGGGCGTGGTGGCGCATGCCTTTAATCCTAGCACTTGGGAGGCAGAGGCAGGTGGATCTTTGTGAGTTCAAGGCCAGCCTGGTCTACAGAGTGAGTTCCAGGACAGCTGGGGCTACAGGAAGACCCTGTCTTGANGCGGGTCCAAGGACAGGTGGGGAAACAGAAAGGCGCTTGTTGAAAAAGAAAAAAAAAAAAAAAAAAAAAAAAAAAATGGGCTAGAGAGATGGCTCAGTGGTTAAGAGCACTGACTGCTCTTGCAGAGGACCTGGGTTCGATCCCCAGCACCCACATGGTGGCTGAGAACCGTCTGTAACTCCAATTCCAGGAGAACTTCAGTTCCAGGGGAATCCGACACCCTCTTCTGACCTCCGAGGCGTTGTACAACACAAGTGCACAAACCTACATGCAGACAGTACATTCATACACATAAATTAATTAAAATTTTTTAAAAAAGAAAAATAAAGAAAATAGTTTAAAAAAATTGAAACAGATTGGTGAGATGGCTCAGGGGAGCACTGGCTGCTCTTCCAAAGATCCTGGGTTGAGTTCCTAGCACCTACATGGCAGCTAACAACTTACTGTAATTCCAGGCCCATAAAAAATTTTAAATGGTGCCACGCCTCTGTTGCCATAACATTCAAATCTCTCTCTCTCTCTCTCTCTCTCTCTCTCTCTCTCTCTCTCTCTCTCTCCCCCCCCCCCCCCCCCCCCGACCCCACACACACATTCATACACACAAGCAGATTAGACTTGACCGCCATCACCAAGCGAGTCTGGCAATGGCCTCCTTTTCCTGGTTCCCTCATGACATCCTGTGGATCCTATAGCTCTGTATAACAACATGAGGCAGTAACCCCACCAGTACTAGGTGAAAATGGTAGTGACAGGTAACAGGGTATCTAATCAGCCCTATGGAATCATGACTTACACAGAGCAGAAATGAAAAGTTATATGGACCTGTGGGTTAGCCTTCCTGCAGGAACACTGAATCCAGGGAAAATGGTCAAGTACAAGAGCCAAGTAGAAGCTAGCAAAGCCCATCATGGAATGGGGTGGGGTTCAGCATCCAGGCCCATGGCCAGGCCCCTAACACCATAAGCTAACAGCATAGAGGTAGTGAGGCCAAAGGTACTGTGTTACAGGCTGTGCAATAACAGTACTGTACATAATAAAGATCCAGTAAAATCCTGTTATTTAGGCCATCCCTACCTACCAGGCCTGCAGCAAACCAATAGCTGACAACACCAGCACACATTTTAGCATTTCCATTTCTGCAGGACCCCACACCCAGCTCTCCAAAGCCATCAAACCCCTCATGGTCCCAATTGTCTCCACTGGAAAAGGCCAGTATTGATCATGTGGTTAGGGGTCTCCAGGAGTTCCCTCTGCTCACTGTTACTCCTAACTCCAACTCTGAAATTGAGGACTCCTAGCCAAGATCTTCATCAAATTGGCTCTATGGGTTTGGGGATGGGGAGGAATCTATACACCCTGCCAGGTCCCTGCCAAACCCTGGCCTCTTGTCTTATTCCTTCTGGCTTCTCTAGATTTTTTTGAAAAATTTGTGGAGAAGAGGGTGGTACATACTGTGGAGCTGGAGTTACCACCTGACATGAGTGCTAGGAACTAAGCTCAGGTCCTCTGGAAGAGCAGCAAGCACTCGTCTCTACACCCCGGCTTCTGACTTCTCTAAATATCTTGCTTCCTAATTACCTTTGGTCTCCATCTGGGGACCCCCAGAGATACCCACCCTACTCACAAATAATTGGAGGATATAGGGGACAGCATTATCCAGAGTCATGGAGGCTTATGTGTACACTAGTTGAAGACTGCTCTGTAGTACAGCACTTAATTAGCAAGCACAAAGCCCCAAGTTTAGTCCCCAGTATTGGGAGAAAAAGAAAGGTGTTAAAAGGTTACAAAGACTGAAGCTAGGTATGCCTAGAGACTTACTGTGGGTGAGTTAACCTGGAGCTGTTTGTTGCCAGTAGGCAAAGTCTGAGGACCCAGAATCTAGCAGGAAGTCAGACAAAATTGGATCTGGCCCTCCTCGCCTATCGAGCTCTTTGCAGGACAGCATCTAAGTCACAGCAGTCTTCTTTCTGCTTTGTTCTCACAAGGAATGAAGATGAAAAGTCAGGCGTGGTGGTGCACGCCTTAATCCCAGCACTTGGGAGGCAGAGGCAGGCAGATCTCTGTGAGGTCAAGGCCAGCTTGGTCTACTTAGCAAGCTCCAGGACAGCCAGAGCTACAGGGAGACCCTGTCTAAAAAAAAAAGATGGCGTTCAAAGGACAGAAGTTTGAGAACAAGAAAGGAAGAGCATCTCCCCAGGACCTTTGCTTCCCCGTAGTCTCTGACCTGCTGTCTAGTTGTCATCTCTAGGATGCTCCAGTGCTTGTATCCTTTACCCATGCTGTCTGCATCAGAGCTCCATGAGTACTATTCTACCCCTTGGGTGTTCTATGCTCTTATCTAATATGGATTATAACTACCTCTATGTGGAAGCCACAACAGGATGACAGAGCAGGCAGCTTCTAGAGGTGACAGCCCTGAGGACTTCATGATTGTGATGGTTAATGTCAATTTGACATACCTAGAATCAGATATGAGACTGAACCTAAATATGGACAGCACCATTCATTTCATGGGCTAGGGTCCCAGACTAAACAAAAACGAACAGAATGAGCTATGCTACTAGCGTTCATTACTCCCTGCTTCCTGACTTAGATGCAGCCAGCGTGACTAGCTGCCTCATACCTTCCCTGCCATGATGGACTGTGTACCCTTAAACTATGAACCAGAATAAAACCTTTCTTCCTTAAGTTGCTTTGGTCAAGTATTTGTCATAGCAAGAAGAAAAGTAACTATACAATGACCCAGAAGAAATGAGCTATGACCCCGTCATCGGCCCTCAGACTACAGCATTTTTCAGGACCTTTGACATGTACATATACCAGATGAGGAGAAAGAGAGGGGAAGTAGCCACGGCATGTTGTGGATCAGTCACTGTCTGCTTATTATTTATTTTTAAAATATATTTAAACAGCAGCAATCACTTCCAAAATGCAAAAAAAATTACAGTTTTTAGAATAAAATTATAACGTTTATAATGCAGGTCAGAAAGAATTGAAGGTACAACTGAGAATCGAACACGCAGCACTGGAGGCAGCTAAAAAAGCCAAGGCCCACTAAGACCAGTTGGCATGAGAGGTCACAATTTGTGAGGTTCCCACCCCCAAATCACAACCCCCAACTACCCATTGATGGAGCCAGTGTCCTCTGGTCAGAGAAGGAAAAGCGGCAAAGAGATGGCCCTCTGTAGGGGATCCCCCAAACCCAGTCCCTCCATCAGCCAGGGACCTGCTAATCGACCTCCTCCATGTTGCTGTACGTGGGGGCTGGGCGGTCCACAGGGGGGGCGAAGCGCTCAGGGGCTGTCCGCGTAGGGGCCACCTCGGGGGCCTGGCCAGGGCCTAGTCCCTGCAACAGAATACGAGGACAGGGGTTGGGGGTTGCCCAGCATGCCGCCTGGCATCCCGCGGGTGCTGGCTCAGAGCCCCGGCACCCAAGGGAGGGCCCCTAGGCAGGCGCACAGACAGCAGCGGCGTTTAGACAGAGAGACAAGGTCAGGCCTGAATACTTGCTTTATTAACACTTTAAATACAGGAAGTAGTTTCAGCAGGGCCAACCCCTTGGACAGGGGTCAGAGCAGCAGAAAGAACAGACAGCTGGATGGATACCCACCCAAGGATGCTCTGCCCCTGCAGAGGCTGCAGTCCCCACCATCTCCCACCAGATACATACACTGAGGCCCAGAGCCCAGAGTTGTTTCCCACCACAAAGGCAGGCATGGCCTGGCTGGCAGGCATGGCCTGGCTGGCAGGCAGGCAGACAGGCAGGCAGATGGGCCAGCTCACAGCAGGTGCCTGCAGGTGAGCTCATCTCCAGCGACTCTGAGATACCAGAGGATAGAATACGTTGAGCACAAGGGCCACCAAAGCCGCCACGGTACCCAGGACAAAGTATCGGAGGCAGCCCTCGTCTGGTGTAGTAGGGCCTCGTGGTGGGGGGCCTACCCAGTCTTGGGGCCCCCAAGGACCCAGAGACCCAGGCCCCTCGGGCACCAGCTCCTCCTCGGCCTCGAGCTCCTGCCAAATCCGGGAAGCCTATGGTATGTGGAAACGGCCATCAGCACCCGGAGGATGGGGAGGCCCCAGTGTCCCTGGGACCCCTGGCAATGACAGTCCCACCAGAGTGGGCTAAGCCCTCACATTCCAGATCAAGCAGCAGGGAAGGTGGCAATATCACACTTATCGAGGCTAAGAGTATTAGGGTGTTAGAATCCTGAGTATTTGGCTTCCTCAAGCCAGTGTTCAATCCACATGTAGCTTTTCACACCAAAGGGTAGGGACTTATCTGGTCTGGTTTTAATCCAGACCTCCCAGAGGAGACTAGCTAAAGAGGACAGATAAGTAGCCAACCCCTTGACAATCTCTTTGAGATTACCCATGTCCAGATCCTGACCACTGTTTTGAGACATTTCTCTGAGCCTGACAGAGGGCGCTCAAGGGAGTTTAAGAAACAGGAGGCAGCACTGGGCGTGGTGGCGCTCGCCTTTAATCCTAGCCCTCGGGAGGCAGAGGCAGGTGGATCTGTGAGTTCAAGGCCAGCCTGGTCTACAGAGCGAGTTCCAGGACAGCAGGGGCTACAGGGAGACCCTGTCTCAAAAAGAAAAAAAGAAAAAAAAAAAAAAAAAAAAAAAAAAAAAAAAAAAAAAAAAAAAAAAAAAAAAGAAAGAAATAGGAGGCAGCATAGTGACTGTGCTTGTGGACCTATGACACACAAAAAAACAGAAGAGCCGGAAGATTCAGTGTGGATAGTTGCTCACCTCAGAGATTGTGATAGCCACAGGAGATTACAGGAAACCCTGACTGGTCAATCTTGAGTACACACCAGATCACAGGGATAATCACAAATGAGAGTCTATAGGCTGCTGGCATATGGAGGACATGTGGGGAAAGCTAGAAGTCAGGTATCATCTGTTTACAGCACAGAGCCTAATGAGGGTCAGGGCACTTCTGTGAGTTGTACTTTGGCACACACTGGTGGCGGCATGTTGGTATGTATGCACCTGTGACTGTTCCTAGGGTATCCTCTAGGATGCCCTTGGGTGAGGCTTTAATGTTAGATTTCCTTTAATGTTAGACTTCCTAAATTCCAAGGCCTAAAGGGCCTATAGCTGGAGGAAAGAAAGCAATGTCCCCCAGCCCTGCCCCCCAACTAGTATATAAATAAGGCCTCCCCCATGCCTCACCTGGCTGGCAGCAGCCTCAGCTGCAGGGCCTAGGTCTGGGTGGTGCTCAGAGTGACCTGCCCTGGGGGGTCTCTCCACAGGAGAGTTCCGCCGGCGGTAGAAGAGTACATAGGCATAACGTGTCACGACCTGGCTCTCGTCTACCGTTGTCACCGTGCTGTCATCAAACAAGCGCCAGCCTACAGCAGGGTGGGAAGAGTATGAACATGTCCTATACCACCACCCCTACCACCTATCCTGCTAGCTGTGTGTGCCCTCACCCACGTCACTGCGCTGGCTGCTGCGATCATTGGGCAGGCGTGCACAGGCAGTATAGTGGCCACCAATCATGCCTCCATAGTGGTTGATGACAGCATACAGGTCATAGCTAGGCAGTTGTTCCTCTTTCTGACCAATGCAGAACTTGCTCAGGTCCAGGTTCCTGCAGTCCCAGTCAGAGAAGGGTGAGGCAGTCAGGTGGCTGGAGTCCAGGATGTCTCCTGGTCCCCATGCCCTGTCTAGTCATCAGGGCTCACTCATTGCTCACCGAACAGGGAACTCCACCAAGTCATTGATCTTGTCACGCCAAATGAAACTACGAAAGGAGAAGCGCTTGAGCTGCACAATGAGCACGTTTGGTAGGCGCCATAACAACAGCTGCTTGGAGGCCTCACGATGCTGTTTGCACTGTGGGCAGTACCTGGTAGGAGTTAGGAGAGAGATCAGGATGAAGCTAGTTTCCCCTCCACCTTGCTCCACTACTTGCCCAGTGCCCTGTCCTTACCAGGCCTCCTCAGGTGCTAGCACCTCGGGCCGTGTGAAAAGGTTGAGGCACTGGTCCAGGGTGAAATGTCCAGCACGGGCAGCCTCACCAGCAGAGCCTGGATCCTCAGCACATTCCAGCTCCTTGGAGGCTACCAACACAAACTCCTGTAGGCGCTCATTGTTCCGCCACACCAGAGCCAGGCTACAGTCATCACCCAACTCCAGTGGGGTCTCCCCTGGAAAAAAGCAGACAGTAGTCATGTAGCTGTTGAGAACAGCTAGCCGAGCCACCCTATGGCTCCTACCCACAGCCTGATACCTTTGTCCTCAAGCCGCTGCTCTCGGTTACATGCATCAATTTTATAGATGAAAAACTGGGGTGTGTGGGCATTCATGGCTTCACTCGGGTGCTGGTACCCAGGCACAGCAGCTATGAGTGATCATGGAAACCAATGTTCATCTATCCACCATGAGCTAAACAACCTTCCACGACCTTTCACTCCAGCCCCGAGAGCCTTTCGGCAGAGCTTACCTTCAGGCCGGGACACCCTCTCACTAGCAGGCAAGGAGCTACCCTCAACAGGCCCACTGGCCAGCATCTCAGAAGCAATTCCACTGGTGCTAGGCACAGGACCCCTATCAGGGGCTACCCACACCCGGGGAGCCCCTGTATCCCCCTCAGCTACAGGGGTCACAAATTGGAGCTCAGAAGGCTGAATGGGGTCCCTCTCACTATCCCCAGCTTCCAGGGAACTAGTGGAAAGCAGTGTGGTACAGCCAGAGCTCTGGGACTCCAAGGCCATACGGCCAGGCTGGAAGGGTGGCTGGAATACGCTGACAGAGTACCTGTGGACAGACAGCAAGGTGGGTAAGGATCCTAAGCAGAGCTGGCCAGCGATCTGAGCGCCCTGCTCCCCAGACACCCTGCCCAACGTCTGGGCACCTACCGGGCATAACCTTCTAGCAACTGAGCAAGACGGGCGTAAGTGAGGCGTGAGGCTGGAACACTGACCAGGAAGGGGTAGCCAATGTTTTCAGGGCGACAGAGGCCCTTGTGGTCAGGCCAGTGGGTTTTCTGGCAGAACCTGGAGGGAAGGGGAAGATAACAGGGCCTTAGCCCATTCCTATGACTTCACATTGGGCTAAATGGCTAAAGGGTTCTCAGGGATAGGTATGTCAGCCCTGCTTCCCTTAGGGCCTGGTATAGTGGCAGGTGTAGGCATTAAAACATGTGCCTTTGTGTGGAGGGAGGAGAGAGCAGCAAGCAGAGGGCAGAGAAGAAGGGAGGGGCTACAGGGGCTCTCACTGGTTGCAGTAGCCCACACGGTAGCAACGGGTACAGCGCCTCAGTTTTTCATCTTCTGACTGTTGCTTCCGCTGGCAGGCTGCACACTTGGAGATGGGGATGCTGGGTACCTGGGGGCGCTAGGGGGGATTGTCTGGTTCAGCAAGGCCAAGGAAGAGTGACCCAACCCCCAACCAGGGCCTGTGGTATCAGGTTGGACTCCACTCACCTGTTGCACTTCTAGCACCACTACCCGCTCCTTAGCCAACTCCGGGGACAGTAGCTCAAAGCAGAGGAGCATATCAGATGGGGACACAGTGTCCAGTGAGTGGGAGGGCAAGAACACACGGTGGAAGCGATTCTTAATTACCTGGAGACAAAGAACATATAGATCATATAGATGCCATGTGAAGATAAGCCCTCTCTCCAGATCTGTTTCCCGATAACCAGAAAGGTTGAGCCTTGCACAGGGTCTACAGGGATGGGACCCAACAGGGTTTGTGGACTAAAAGAGGAGAATCCTTGCTCCAATGGCAGTACCTGAAAGACAACACCTGAGCAGGGTCAACTAAATCAGCCTTCCACACTAAGGGTCTCTACATTACAATAAGCAGCAAGACCCTGCTAAGACTGCATGTTGTTAGCTGGGCGTGGTGCGGCACGCCTTTAATCCTAGCACTTGGGAGGCAGAGGCAGGTGGATCTTTGTGAGTTCAAGACCAGCCTGCTCTACATAGCGAGTTCCAGGACAGCCGGAGCTACAGGGAGACCCTGTCTCAAAAAAGACATGATGTTATCATGGAAAGGACATATCTGAAAAACCTCCTTGGCACTGCTGAGTTAAAGGGTAGGAATTTTCAGGGAAAACTAGCATACAGATCTGGGATAAAAATCAGAGAAAAGGACAGAGGAAGAACAAGAACAAATGGCCTGAAAGCACCACAGCTCAAGCTCCTGATCCAAAAAGGAAAAGCTAGTTATGGTCCACCCTCAAACCCTGATTATGCTGAGAACTGAGGGACCTATGTTCCATAGCCCAATGCCTGATTATACAGTCACATATTTGCATACATGTGCTCAGATGCCAATGACTATACATGTCTGTCTGTGCTATAAGAACATACTGTGTGGCTACATATGTAAGAAGCCTGGGAAAGACAGATACCTCAGTCAGGCGTAGGTTCTCAGGCTTCACATGGACACTCTGAGAGAGGGAATCCAGAACTTCACTTGCGCTGGAGTTCTCCTTGCTAACACTCACCAGAAACTGTGGCAACAAGAGTAAAGTCAGTAGGGGAGGTGAGCCAGGTTCTCTGGGGTGTCCCAGAAGGAAGGGGCTTACTCCTCACCTTGATGGGCTTGCTGTGGGGCTCTCGGGCAAAATAAAAGATGGGAAGAACTTTTTGCTTTTGTGGCAAGGGCACTGGCAGATAAAGGAATGGGTCAAAAGTGATAGAGACCTGTAAATGCAAAAGTGACACTAGTGTGGTTACTCAGGGGCAAGATCCTCATTCCTGGAGAGTCTAATCCAGGCCCTCTGGTGGCTCTCAGGCCTCTCATAGCCAACCAGCAAACTCAGTCTTAAAACCACTAGATGGCCGGGCATGGTGGCGCATGCCTTTAATCCTAGCACTTAGGAGGCAGAGGCAGACGGATCTTTCGAGTTCAAGGCCAGCCTGGTCTTGAAGCAAGTTCCAGGCCAGCTGGGGCTAAAGGGAGACCCTGTCTCAAAAAGACCAAAAAAAAAAAGAAAGAAAAAACCACTAGATGGAGCCAGAGGACCCACAGGAGAGATTAATACCCCTTTCTGACACAATCCTTTTTCTGGCAGCTTAGCCATTTTCCCTTCCTCCACATCCCACATGCCTTTCCAACCTTCCCCATAACTCTGCCACACATCATCTGTACACCACCAAACCTCTGCATCCAAACTTCAATAAGGAAGCCTACCTGCCTAATTTCTTCAGCCCACAGAGGAACTTAGTGCCTCTCTACAGGCTTCCTTGCCCCAATTTTGCCCTGCACTCTCTGAAAATACACATTCCTTAACTTAATCTGACCAAGCAAAGTAAGCCAAATAGAGAGGCATCTTTCTGAGGGAGCCCACCGCACCTTGGCACACGCAGGGCACACCAGCTTTGACTTGTACTGGCCCTGAAACAGGTCCACAATGAACGAGTCGTTTCTCATCTTGTGCCGCTGCCATGCTTCTTCTGCCACCACCTGAAAAGAGTGTTGAACACTGAGGAAACACAACAGATGGGACATACAAGACCTGCATCCTACAACCCCCACCTTGACTGACCTCATCAGGCCGCCCATCTGAGTCTACAGTCTCAGTATAGGGCTTGTTTTGGATCCGATTCAGGTCCTCATGCAGCCCATCCAGCAGGAAAGCCATGAACTCCTGGGCATC
This sequence comes from Rhizomys pruinosus, assembly GCA_009823505.1. Classification (NCBI taxonomy): domain Eukaryota; kingdom Metazoa; phylum Chordata; class Mammalia; order Rodentia; family Spalacidae; genus Rhizomys; species Rhizomys pruinosus. The sequence goes on along the minus strand of VZQC01004139.1, from coordinate 2,417,771 downwards.
ATGCTGGGCATAGCCTGTGAACTGGCTGGCTTTGCTCGCCACAATAGCCTGGAAGAAGTGCGCCAAGTGTTAGTGAGAAATCTCAGCACTCAGCTGACTCGCTCTTTCCACCCACTTCCAAGCAAAGATGGGTGTGATCACAGATCACCTTCAGCTTAGAAGGCTGAAAGGCATGGTGAGTGCCCTTCCATAGGGCCCGGAGCAGCACAGCAAAGCCGATGGCTAGACGTCCACCAGTCCCCAGTGGGTTGTTGTAGTTGATCTCAGCTTCAAAGGATCGGTCTGGGAATAATAGCCAAGCAGAGGTGTGAGGGGAAAAAGGCAGCCCTTCCTTCCACCTATGCCCCAGGCTCCTGGCCCTGAGCTCACCATGAAAGAAGTCACGAAGTTCCCGAGTGTTGGACAGAGACTGAATGACACTGTTCATGAAGCAGGTGTTGCCTAAATTGACAAGGCCAGTAAAGCCTGGCAGACAGACCTTTTCTTCCTCTTCCTCCTCTTCCACACTGTCTCCACTCACTGGACTATGGGGCATTGGAGGCACCATACATGTGGGTTTGGGCTATGGGAGCAAATGGGCATGAGAAAATAGTCCTGAGGCTCCCTAGCCTCTCATTCTTGTCCTTTCCCAACCCAGAATCCTCACCGAGGCCAAGTGTGGCTCTGGCTTTGGGACTACATGTTCCAAAGGGGTACGGGCCACCACTCCATCTAGTCCTGTGTCCTCAGATCGAGCCTTGGGTTTTTCCTTCTCCACAGCCCTGGCCTCTTCCTGGCCTGTCAGAGGGTGAGGGGCACCTCCCGGAGGGGTTGTATCCAGAGGAGTTGGACCTGTCGGCACGGCAACCTTTGCACCACCCACTGCACCTTAAAAAGGGGGAATGAGAGGGCTGGTGGTTAGCAGCAGGCCCCTGCTGGTGGGGTCTGATTGTGCAGGGCTGGGGCAATGAAGGAAGCTCGTGTGCAGACCTCGTGTAGCTGGGGCCTCCAAACCCCCCCAGCGCTGACTCTGCCTCTTCCGCAGGCAGATATCAATTCGAGAGGCCGTGAAACAGAAGGTACATTGCTCCGGTTCAATCAGGTTCCTGTGGGAAAAATCTGAGTTCAGGGACTTCAGGTGAAGTAGGTGTCAGGCTAAACAGGCCAGAGAAATGGAAACCCAGGTGGGACAAGCACAGTGGTGGGGCCGGGCACCACCCACCTGAGCTTCACCTGCCAACGGAAGATGGTGTGGGGCCCACAGCCCGGATGCAGCCTCAGGAAGTTTCCATCCCTGCAGTGACAGAGCAGGGAAGGAGAAAAGACAAAAGCAAAAGCTTGAAACATTTACCACATTGAGACACTGTGGCACACTGTCTGCCCCAGCCCGAGCACCTACCCACCTGGTCTGGAAGATGAGTGTGAAGTCCTGCTCTCGGAAAAGCACTCGGGAGGTGTCCCTACGGATCTCCTTCACGTAGACATGCACCACCACTGAATCTGGTCCCTTCTCATATGAGTCATTCTTGACAAATGCCAGGTTCACCATGGACTCGGGTTCTATGTTGAGACCATAACTCAGTGCCCACCCATTCAGGACACATTCTAACCTGCTGCTACAACCCTCCCCACCCACTCACCAACCCTACAACCCAAACTCTGCCTGGCCACCCTCACCCCCACTTTTACCATCCACCAAGGTTATAGCATCTGCTGCTACTGCCATCGCCTCTTTGACATGGTCATCTTTCCCAGGGTCTCTGTTCTGGACCACGGCTGGAGAGACTGAGTCATTCCTGGGGGACAAGGTCTTCTCTCCTGTCAAAAGGGCTAAATTCTTCTCTGAGCCCAGGAGACAGGTTTGGGGGTTCAGTGGTGATACATGGAGCTGTTCTTCAACCTCAACCTAATCATAGGAAAATTGTGGGCAGGATCAGCTCTGGGTCTGGCAGGTGACACCCACTCCAGTCCACCCCGTCCCCTGACAGTTCCAAACCCAAACAAGTTCCTAGCTCTCACCTGAGTGGCTGACTCAGCCAAGAAGGGTGGGGCATCACCCCGGGGACCAGGGCCATCCCTGGACCCTTCAACTTCTGGCCCTCTGCAGAGATGGACGGCCCTCTTGGCACTGGGCCCTGCCTGTGCCCCAGGGCCAGCCCCTGAGCCTACCTCACCACGGCCCTGGGCCCGCTTCTGGTTCCGGGCTTCTTGTTTAGCCCTGCGGGGCTCAGGGCCTGGCTCCAGAGCAATGGGAGGCAATTCTTGCCCATTCTCATGGCACCGCAAACCTGGCACAAGCTCTTGAGTCCCTAGAGGTTTCTTCTGCCAAAGATACAACAGTTAGGCCCTGTTGATTGGCTTCGCTGGGTATCTGCAACCCCCACACCTTCTACTGGAACTTACCAAGAGTGAGGGCCATGTGAGCAGAGGCACCTTCTTGGGCAGTGCCAACTGAAGACCACCCTTTCGGAGCTGCACTTTGGCACAAGAACTTTCTATTTCAGCAAAGAAGACACCCCCCCATTGCCGACCATCTGGAAAGAGAATAGTAGCAGTGAACTGAGTGGAACTAAAGAAAATTCAAATGCAACATTTCTCTAAACAAATGAACACACCTGGAAGCTTCACCACACAGTCTGTGTCTGTGAAAGCAGCATCGATCTCCTCCAATCGTAAGGGGCCTGCTGCTACCCGAAGCTTAACAATCACCTCATCTGCACTCTGCCTCCAATCAAGCAACAATTCTATGGGGGGAATGGCAAAGAGATCACAAGGGTCTCCACAAGCTGCTGATAGGGATAAGCAGGTAAGAGATCCAAAGCTAGTGGGACTGCTCCAGATGGGAGCTCAATTCCCAATGCTCCTTTGTCTCCTGTGGCACTGTAAAGCCCCATTCATTACTCACCCTCTTTGGTCTGCTCCTCTCGAGGAATGGATGTTGACCCTGACAACAAAGGAAAGAAGAGACAACAATGATTCTAAGATCTCATAACTCAAAAGACCATGTCTGCATCTTAGCCAAATACCTCAGGCTTAAAGTCAAGGCTCTACCCAGCTTGCCATGAGTCCTTTTCTCAGCATCAAACCAAGGGAAGGAGGAAAACACCCCCCAGCTCCCCAGTCTGCATGGCACACAACACTTTGGGAATACTACTCTTACCTCTCCTAGGTTCTCCATCTTTGCTTTCCTGGTTTGCTCTATCCTTCTGCTTCTTCTTACTAGTGGCCTCCTCCAATCCTGGAGGCCCTTTCCTTGGGCCTGTGGCACTGGCCCCACCAGACATCTTGAGCCGCTTAGTCGACAGCCAGAGTGCCCCAGGGTCGGCAACAGCGTCTGGGTCAGGGCTGCGGCGCTTTCTTCCTGGCCCAGCTATCTTGGCAACTCTTTGTGACCAAATTCTTCAGCAAGGAACCAACAGCCTAATGAAAATGGACTAATAATCACTGCCAAGGCAAAACGACTTGCTCCCTGTCTACAGCCAGGGCTCAGTAACCTAGAGACACTCTTAACCCTAACAGGCAGTATCTCTTCACTACGTGAAGCAGCTCTGGATACTTTGAGGTTATCCAGAAGAGGTAATAAATAATGCAAGTAGGAGCAACCACTTCAGGCCTAGCCTCCTGGCTACCTGCAGTAGGCCCACGAAGCCGGAAGCCTCACTGAGGAAATGGTAGGTGAAGGCACTTATGGCCTAGGACCAGGATCCTCCTCTGGATAGGAGCCATGGCTCTAGCCCACAGGGCTGGCACTCTGAGCAGGGAGCTCCCTTTTCCTTCACTCTCACTGGCTGCTTAATCACCACCAGATGAGCAGAAGGTAGAGGAAAGGTAGCGGCAGGAGAGGCGGAGACCATCAAACAGGAGAAGGGCCAGTGGCTGAAAACAGACCCATCCTGTACTATGTTTGCCATGAGCCAGCTCCTTACTACTACTTGGCCTTTCTTTCTCCATCCCAAGAGGAACTTCCATCCCTAGCTGCAAGAGGGGCTGGTTCTAGTGTGAAGGCATGGTGCTGGGCATTCAGTTTGAGGCTGGAAGACAGATCGCTACCACCCGTGTTCCCAGGTCCTTTCATTCACCAGCTCTGGGCCACAGAGACCTAATCAGTTTCCCACCTGTTTGTGGATTGTGGGTTTTTCCATCCAAAATGAAGTTCTCAAAACGGAACACGGAAATATGGGTAGGGATAAAACATGGATCTAGGAGCCCTGACAGCCTCAAAACCAGCTTCAGCAGGGAGCAGATGATTAGCCTATGTTCTCATGGAGAGGGTGTTAATATTCCCTTCTACGGGTCAGTTGTGGTGGGTGGAATCTTTAGTGACTGCCTGTCCAGTTCTGAGAGAAGAGGACCCACCAATTCCTCCTTACACTCTGACACTAGTCACAGGTCGCGTCCCTCTCCTATGCTCTCCAGATCGTCGAGGCGACAAAGGGGCTGTCTAGAGATTCCAGCTAATGGGGCTGAGAAGTTATTGACCATAGACCAGCACCCCAGCTAGGCTACTACCCAGCTCCAGCCTCCCAAACCCAGGCCGGCCACCCCCTCCTCCAGGAAGCCGCCCTCGCTCGCCGCTAGTCCTCTCTACAAGAGAAAGGCAGGCCAAAGGTGTAACATAACGGCTCGGCCGGCATCGGTGGACCCAGCAGACCGCAGGGCTCGAGATGTCGGGGCTGGCACGGCCCATGACCTTGAACAGGCCGCCCCGGGCCAAAGCCGCGGCCTTCCCGTAGGGACCAAACCCGCGACTTGCGGTCCGCACCACTCACCGAGCGAGACCGCCGCCGCCACCAGCCCTCTCCGGGCCCTGGCAACCCGCTCTCGATTCCGGTTCCGGCGTCAAGTCGGTTCCGGTTCCGGAGCGCCCCACCCCCTGTCCCGGCGCCGCTGCCGCTGCCTCAGCCGCTTGTTTTGTTTCGACTTCTAGATGCGGCGGTGGGAGGCGGAGCGCTGCGCTGATGACGCATTTCCTTTGGAAACCGAGCTCTTGGTGACTGGCAGCTCTGGGGCGGATGGAAACGAAAGAGGAGGGGTTCCGGTGCTTTGGCTTCGCGAGATTCCTATTGGTAGCAATGTCGCGACCCTTCACCCTCAAAATCCAGACAATACAGTGGCGGTTCACACAGGTTTATTAGAATCCTTGCAGGACAAGAGCTCTTTAATGTGTAGACAAACACGCGTGCGGAACAGTGCTTAGGGACCAGGATAAGCCCTGGGAAGTGTTCACTGGCAGGTGTTGTAGATCTGGACCTGCAGATTGATGGCTTGAAGCACACTGCGCATCCTCGCCTCCAGCCCATCCAGCTGGGCTGCCTTGCCTTCCAGGGCACGTTCATTCTCTTCATAGGTACCCTCCAGTTCTAGGAGAGGCAACACAACAACTTAGGGGTCTTTTCCTCACAGTTCCACCTCTCTAGCTCCTGCTCACCACACTCCTCACCCTGTAGCCGCTGCAGCTTGTCTTGAGCAGCTTGCAACAGGTCCCGAGCTTCATCCCGCAATTGTTCTGCCCTGGCTTGTGCAGCCAACACACCCTCAGCCTTGCGCTCAGCCAAGTCTCTCACGGTTTGGTACTGGTCACCCACTGTTCCCTGCAGCAGCTGCAGATATAAAGGGCAAGTTAGTATCCTAGGCCAGTGGAGGCCTAACCACACTATCTCTACCACTTCTGGCTGGTTCTGCCTCAACCACCTTCTCAGCCTCCCTGGCACGGCTCTGGGCATTATCTGCTGTTTCTTCAGCTGTGGAAGCTGCCAGGCTGTTTCCTGCTCGTTTCAGTTTCAGAGCCTCCAGCAGAGCATCCAGTTGTCTGGCCCTCGCACTTGCAGAACTCAGTGACTGCTCTGCACCTGCCATCCTCTCTTGTACCTGCCACAGTGAGGCCCAGAGTTAAACAGATCTGTGGTATATGCCCATAACATTCCCCCACTGATATCCTAGGGAGACCACACCTGGTGCAGAGTCTGCTCTGTGTTCTGTGTGTCAACCAGTGCTCTCCGGATGGCACCCTGGGCAACACCTTGTGCCTGCTGAGCCTCCTCCAGTGCTGCCTGTACTGTCTCTGCCTTCTGTTTCTCACCCTCAGCCCAGCTCCTGGGGAAAAGGGGGAGATTAGGGTCTGCAGATATCAGGACTAGTTGTCAGGAATAGGGGGATAAGGTTGAGGTCAAACCGAGCCCGCTGTGCATCCTGCAGTAGCTGCTCAGCCCGACGCACATCTCCCATAGTACGCGCCAGGATTGTGTCCACATCTGCCAAGCTCCGGACGCGTTCTGCAATCTCACTCGCTAGGTGCTGGATCTGCTCAGGGGAGGCTGGGATGGAGAGCTCTAGCACCCGTGTGGCTACCATCTCAATGCTATCAGGGTCAGCTCCCTCCTCTGTGGAGACACAGGAAAGAGCTTAAGAACAGATTCTCTAGCATGAGCATAGGAAAATAATCTTGGTAGATGGATTCTCCAATTGCACATGGGATAGGAGTTTGCTAATAGGCATAAAGATGTAACCAAAAAACAGGGGCTATACAAGGACCACAGACTTAGGGACATTGACGGGACAAGGACTCAGGGGTCATACATAGAGTCATAAGCACAGGTTATGATTCACTGTGGACCCTGAGACCTAAGTACACACAGACACAAGAGAAAACAACCACATGGCCTAAGCCACATGAGAGGCTCACGGCTGAGGAAGTCCTTCACACTCTGGATAAGTTCTCGCAGCTCCTGATTGGCCTGCTCCACTTGTCCCCTAGAAGCATTAGCCTTGTCCAGGGCTGCCTGGGCCCGCCGCTGTGCCTCATCTGCCTGCCGACGAGTCTCAGCTACTCGGCTGAGGATGCCGCCACCTTCTACCAGTGCCCGCAGCAGCTCTGCCTGTGTATGCCGTGCCCGGCCCAGTGCTAGGTCTGCTGTGGCTGCTGCCCCACTGCAACCGAGGCCACCACAACGGGGCTGCCCATCCTCATCCTGACAGCCGGCACCCCCACAAGGGCTGGTAGCACAGGGTGCATTCCCCGGGGCCCCACACACCTGCCAGGCACAAAACAAGTCAGGGTTCTGTGGGAAGAATATCCGCACCCACCTGTCCCACTACACATCTGCACCTCACCAGTTCATTTATGCCTGTTAGGCTCAGGGTACGGGTATTTGCAGAGAGCTGGCCCAGTGCCTGCTGGTTGGCCAGGTGTTTACTGTTGAAGTCTTCTTCTTGGACACCCATCAGCACTTCTGTCCTACGCCGAGTATCTGCTGAGTTGCTCACAGGGCTGGGTACTATAAAGGTGGAGGTGTTGGCCCGACGTTCTGCCTCTGCAGACTGGCTGTGAGCATGGCGAATGCTGTCATAGGCACCTAAGTTGGGCAGAAGGAGTCAGTCAGCTGAAGATTGGTTCTGGCCTACCTGCCCAATTAACGAACAACTCACCTAAGAAATTTGAGTGCTTAAGGAGATCCAGGTGCTGGTCAAGCTGCCGCAGCGTGAGATTAAGGGCAAGCCCATCTCTTTCCAAACCACTGAGTGCATGGTTGGCATTGAAATTCTCATCCTGTACTTCTGTCAGCTCTGCCTCCAGCTGAGTCAGGCGCTCGGTGGTCTTCCCAATTTCACGGCTGTATCAATAGGGGACATATTTAGTTAGAGAGGCTTCAGTCTTGTTCCACGGACTCCTGCTCCATCCCACCACATTGCTCTGACTCCTCCATACCGTAGCCCCTCTGTGGCCTCTACAAGCTTTGCCGTGGAAGCAGCTGAGGTGTTTCGGGCACCCACAATGGCCTGTACCAGGCCCAGCTTCTCCTGAATGTTCAAAAAGTTTCTCTCAAAGGCACCCAGCACACCCGTCTGCTGCAACTCCTGTGTCCACTGCTCCAAGCGCCGTGTCCGGGCAGCCAAGTCCTGTACCACCCGGTCCCAATCCCCAAAGCATGCATGGCATGGGTAACAGGCAGGAAAGACACCAGAGAAACCACGGGCACACTGGTCACACCGCACACCAGACACGCCCGGGCGGCAGCTACAGTGGCCTGTAGAGCGGTGACATTGAGGTGTGTCTATTCCTCTAGGATCACAATCACAGGCTGCAGGAAATGATAGACCACAATATTAGTATTCCTGTGCAGCAGACTGGGATGTCTTCTATTCCTCTATCCACCCTGTCACTCCAGATTTCTCACCACGACACTGTAGCCCAGGGTCTCCCCAGTGAAGCTCTTGGCACTCAGAACAAGTCCGCCCACCAAAGCCAGCACGGCAGCGGCACTGCCCTGTGAACTAGGATACAAATAGAGCAGGCTCAGAGTCTCTGCCAAAGACTGAGCCCTTGGGGTGCATAGCTGGCTCCATCCATCCAGGGATCTCCAAGGGTCCATACCTCATTGCAGGTAGGGCCTTGGGCCCTGCTAGGGTGGCAGGCACAAGGCTGACAGCCACGGCCACTGGTGAAGTTCCAGAAGTTGGGGGCACAACGGTCACAACTAAGGCCTTGGACATTGGGGAGGCATGGGCACTGTCCACTGCTTGAGTCACAATAGCACTGATCAGTAGATGAACATTGCTGGGGATTTGTGCCCAAAGGATTGCAGGTACAACCTGGGCCAGGCAAGACAGACACAACAATCAGAAGGAGAGGAGCTCAAGCAGCAGAACCACTCCAGCCATCTCCTCCCACAACCATACTCACGGTGACAGCTCTGTCGGCCAGCCTGCCCATGGAAGCCAGGCTTGCAGTGGCCACAGTGGGGTCCCTCCGTGTGGTGTAAACAACGCAAGCATTGCCCCGTGTGGGGGTCACAGGCATCAGGGTCCGTGGGGTCAATGTTCCCATTGCACTCACACAACTGGCACCTGCCACCTGGCTTTGTTGGATCTCCAAAGTGCCCAGGAGCACAAGCTTCACACCGTGGTCCTGCCCACAGTCAAGGGGAAGCCATGAATGTTTAGCTCAGCCACCTTACCCTGATCCCATACCTGCTTTCTACCCACTCACCTGTGTAGCCTGCTCGGCAGTGGCACATAATCTGCTGGGAGTAACCGTCCCGGTGGCAAGAAGTAGCAAAGTGCCGCTGGCTCCCAGGGCCTTCAGGACAGGGACAAGGCCGGCACTGACCCCCATAAGGCAGCCGTGGATCCCCATGAAAACCAGCAATACATCTGTATGGAAATAAAGATGTTTCATCCATAGCTTGCCAGCCGGCCAACCAACACCAACCACTCCTGTCTACTCTAGGCTCACCTTTCACAGTGTTCGCCCCCTGTGTGATCACGGCAGCCCAGGCAAGCGCCTGTGTGGGCATCACATTCATCTGCACGCCCATTGCAGACACATGGCTGGCAACTAGGGAATCCCCACTGGCCACGTTGGCAGCGGTCACAGCGAAGACCAAAGGCACCAGTTCGGCAGGGACATTGTCCACTAGTCCCTTCACATAGGGCACTGAGTGCCCCATCAGGGCTACACTGGCAGGCTAGGGACAAGGAAGAGACTGAATTGGCAAGAAGCAGTCTGAGTGGGGTCAGAGTGGGAAAACTGGGTAATTACAGAGAAGTGAGAGTGAACCAAGCCTGAGCAAAGAGGGAGAATAGTTGTGGAAAGAGGAGAGAATAGAGGGGAGTAAGGGGCAGGCAAATACCTTGACAGCCTGTAGGGCCAAAGCCATAGTAGCCAGTGGCGCAGACATCACAGCGGCGTCCAGCTACTCCTGGTTTGCACATGCACTGTCCACCATGAGGGTTGCACTCAGAGCTCAATGAGCCTTGAGGGTCACACTGACATGCTACACAGAGAAAAAAAGTGCCAGGTCAGGCTAGGTCTCCACCTCTACTCACCAATTCATATCACGAGTACTTACGCAAGGCACCGTTGTAGATCAGGGAGGATAGGCTGATGAGGAGAGGGGCACAGGCCTCAGACAGAGGGGTCTTGCTGGGCATCAGACCTTCCTCTTGACAGCGGTATCGTTCAAAGGTAGCACGGCGCTCGAGGGCAGCGGCATCGCCCCCACTGAACATCTCTAGTGCCAGGACACGTGGCAATAACACCAGCTGAAGGAGTGAGCAAGCATGAGGCTCACATAGGACCACGTAGCTACTGCTACAGCACTTGTCTTAGCACTACCATGGGCCTGCCTTTTCCATTACAGACTTCTCACAACTATCACCACCACCTACTATCCACCCCACACGCCCTGCCATCTTAGTTGATGTGGGCAAGCGGGGCCTGTTCACCGAGTCAATGAGCAGTCCAGATCCAGAGTAGGAGGTTTCAAGCTGGCCACTACCCACTGTTCGCATCAGTCTCAGATGCAGTTTGAAGGAGATGCCAGGCTCAAGGCAGACGGGTCTGGGAAACACCAAAAACCTGGGGGGAAATAGGGTCAAGTATAGGATGCCACCCAGGGCCTGTACCCGCTATCCTGGGCCTTTCACACCACACTCAAGCAAGCAAACCATTGGCCAAGGCAGGGACTATAGCTGGGCCAGACCAAGCCAACAGACTACTGCTGAGGACCTGACAAGAGAGTCTGTAGGGAAGATTCTCATAAACACAGCTCTCAGGAATCATACGAACCATTCAGACCCAGACCCACAGCATTTCCCAAGTATTAGAACTTCTCAGGCTTTCTTTTTCTTTGTATATTTTTAGATTTTTCTTTTTATGTGTATGTGTGTGTTTATGGATCTATGCCCCATGGAAGCAGAAGAGGGAATTAGATCCGGCGAGGCTGGAGTCGTAGGCAGCGGAAAGCTCCCAGTGCGGGTGTTGGGACCATGGGTCCTCTGTGAGAGCAGCAAGCCTCTCAACCACTGAGACATCTTTCCAACCCTGTTTGTTTTTTTGTTTGACTTTTTAAAATTTATTTATTTTGTATGTGTATGAATGTACAGTCTGCATGTAGGTTTGTGCACCCGTGTCGTGCAATGCCACGGAGGTCAGAAGAGGGTGTTGGAAGGCCCTTGCCTTTTTTTTTTTTATTATTAATTTTATTTATTTCTGTATGTGTATGAATGTACTGTCTGCCTGCAAGTTTGTGCACCCGTGTCGTGCAATGCCGCGGAGGTCAGAAGAGGGTCTCGGATTCCCCTGGAATTGGAGTTCTCCTGGAATAGGAGTTTCAGACGGTTCTCGGCCGCCATGTGGATGCTGGGGATCAAACCCCGGTCCTCTGCAAGAGCGGTCAGCGCTCTTAACCGCTAGGCCATCTCTTCAGCCCCTTGCTTTTTTTTTTTTTAAACTAATTTGTCATGATGTTATGTCTAACCACAGAATTTTTTGGGAGTGCTTCTTAGTATTTCTTATACAAGGCTGCTTGAGCTTTTGTCCAAGCCTTTTTTTTTTTTTTTTTTGGTCTTTTTCAGACAGGGTCTCCGTGTAGCCCCTCCTGGCCTGGAGCTTACTATGTAGACCAGGCAAACCTTGAACCCACAGAGATCTACCTGCCTCCTGCCTCCCGAGTGCTGGGACTAAAGGTGTGCGCCACTACAACTGGTTTTGGTTTGTTTTTTTGTTTTTTTTTTAAGGGATTCTACAATAAAATAACACAGTTGTTTGCAGATAACATTGATGTTACTCAGTTTGCCATACAATTGGTTTTGGTTTTCTGAGACAGGTTCTCGATAGGTAGCACTGGCTGGCCTGGAATTCACAATGTAGACCAGGCAGGCCTGAACTCTCAGAGATCTGCCTGCCTGATGCATGTACCACCAAACTTGGTCCTATTTTTTAAAATATTTTCTTTATTATTTTTTAGTTTGTGTGTATGAGTGTATTGCCTGCATTTTGTTTATTTATTATTTTTTATGTGTATGAGTGTACTGTCTGCGTGTAGATTGGTGCACCCGTGCCGCGCAATGCCACAGAGGTCAGAAGAGGGCGTCAGATTCCCCTGGAACTGGAGTTAAAGACGGTTCTTAGCTGCCATGTTGGTGCTGGGAATCGAACCTGGGTCCTCTGGAAGAGCAGTTGGCACTCTTAACCGCTGAGCCATCTTCCCAGCCCTTACTGCCTGCACTTTGTAAGCGCACTCATGTCATGCAATGCTTGCAAAAGTCAGAAGAGGGTGTTGGATTCCTTGGAATGGGAGTTACAGACAGTTGTTAGCCATCACGTGGGTGCTGGGAATCTAACCCGGGTCCTCTGCAAGAGCAGCCACTGCTCTTAACTGCTGAGCCATCTCTCCAGCCCCTTCCTATCTGTTTTTAAGGCAGGGTGCCAACTGAAATATAACTATGTATTTTGTGATACTAGGGGTTGAATTTAGAATTCTGTGTCTGCTCGCTAAGCAATCACTCTGCGACTGAGGTCTGTCCCCAGCCCTCTGTTCCTTTTCACTAAGACAGCAATCCTTCCTTGCTCTCTGTCTCCAAGGTGATTACAATCATCCTGTAAACCCATAAAAGGCTTCTTTCATTCCACCCTCAAAACCCTCCTCCAATCTCTGAGTCTTCCCCTAATTGCTGCCTCATCTTTGCTTTCCTACCCAATAAATCCATAGAGACCAGAGGTCTCTATGGTCCACTTTGTGCCAAGGTCACCAATGACGTCCATGTGACTAATGACAGTAGCCACTTTCTCTTCTTATCTGACTCCAGCATTCACTTGACATCATGAGCTCACTGTACTTCTCTTTTCTCTTAGCTTCTTTGCACCTATCCACATCCCTGGTTTTCCTCTCAGCCCATTAGTTCTTTTCTCTTTTTCTTGGAGACAAGATCTCATGTGTCCCAGGCAGGCTTTAAATTTGCTATGTAGCCAAGGAAGACCTTGAACTTCTGATCCTCTACTTCCAAGTGCTGGGATTACAGGGATGTAGTACCGTGGGTGGTTTATGCAGTGCTAGTGATCCAACCCAAAGTATATTAGGCAAGCACCAGCTGAGCCACACTCCCTACTTCCTCCCTGGGGTCATTTCATTGAGAGCCAGCTCTTTAGTAACAAGTACTTTTTAAATATTTTTGCTTCTTCCAGTACTGGGGAAACTATTTGGGGTTGTGTTTGTTTGTTTTTGTCTTTGCTTTTGCTTTTGTATTGTTTGTTTTCTGGTTTTTTTGTTGTTGTTGTTTGTTTGTTTGTTTCTGAGACAGGGTCTCACTATGTAGCCCATGCTGGCCTCAAACCCACAACAATCTTCCTGCCTCAGATCCCTAAGTGTTACCATTACAAGCATGAGCCACTGCACCCAATTCCTGAGTCTCAAATTTACCTCCAACAGTAATTACAATAACTCCTTCCAATAATTAGACACAGAAATCTAGCCATCCACCAGCCTTATCCCCCATGTCTAAGAATCTGACATCTGTTCTTCCTGAGCCAGACACAGTGGTATAACCCTTTAATCCCAGCACCTGGGATACTAAGATGGGGAAATCACAAGTTCCAGGTCACCTTGGATATGTAATAAGATTCTGGATCCTGGCCGGGCGTGGTGGCGCACGCCTTTAATCCTAGCACTTGGGAGGCAGAGGCAGGCGGATCTTTGTGAGTTCAAGGCCAGCCTGGTCTACAGAGTGACTTCCAGGACATCTGGGGCTACAGGGAGACCCTGTCTCGAAAAGACCAAAAAAAAAAAAAAAAAGATTCTGGATCCTGTCTAAAAATAAAATAAATAAAATCAAAATTTCTATTTATATCTCTCTCATGAGCTCCATCCCATCCAAATGCCTAGAGTTATTTTTCAACCTCCTCTCTCCTCTCTATGTCTAAGCCTCATTGTTTCTACTATATCTATATCCACCTCACTGTCTAATCTAGTAGTCTCTAACTTCCAGCTTCTACCCAGGCCCCCTTCTCACTGTTCTCCACTCAACAACTAGAGGAATCTACTAAACAAAAATCATAGTTGACAAAATATCCACAATGGATACAGTCAGATTCATGAATATTTACATGGTCAAAAATGCAAAAATATGACTGGGCATGGTGTCTCAGGCCTTCAATCCCAGCACTTAGGAGGCAGATAACAGGCAGATCTCTATGAGAGAGCATGAACTACACAATGAGTTCCAGGCTAGCACTAGGGAGACCGAAAGACCTTGCCTGAAACAAACAAACAAAAAAAAAAAAGGGAAAATATAAACCAGGGATTGTGACACACTCCTGTAAACCCAGCACTTGGGAGATGGAGGCAGGAGGAGAAGTTCAAGGTCATTCTCAGCTATATACTCTGTCTCAAGAAAAAAAAAATTTGGGGCTGAAGAGATGGCTCAGCAGTTAAAAGTGCTGACTGCTCTTGCAGAGGACCAGGGTTCGATTCCCAGCATCCACGTGGCGGCAAAGAACCGTCTTTAAGCCAGGCGTGGAGGTGCATGCCTTTAATCCTAGTACTCAGGAGGCAGAGGCAGGCGGATCTCTGTGAGTTCAAGGCCAGCCTGGTCTACAGAGTGAGTTCCAGGACAGCTGGGGCTATAGGGAGACCCTGTCTCAAAAAGACAAAAATAAATATATAAATAAATAAATAAATAAATAAATAGAAGTTTGGTAAGAGTGTATGGCTTAGTATTAGATCCCTTGCCTAGCATGTATGAAGCTTGAAGCCCTAGATTTCAACACACACACACACACACACACACACACACACACACCACACAAATGATAATGAAGAGTAATGAAAAAGATATGGGAAATGGGGCTGGAGAGATGGCTGAATGGTTAAGAGCACTGGCTGCTCTTACAGAGGACCCAGGTTCAATTCCCAGTACCAACATAGTGGCTAACAATCATCCATAACCCCAGTTCCAGGGGATCTGACCCCATCTTCTGGCTTCCTCCAACACTGCCATGACATGGGACATGCAGGTAATATGCTCATACACATAAAATTAAAATAATACATAAAATGTCTTTTGGGGGGGTCTTTTTGAGACAGGGTCTCCCTGTAGTCCCAGCTGTCCTGGAACTCTCTGTGTAGACCAGGCTGGCCTTGAACTCACAGCGATCCACCTGCCTCTGCCTTCCAAGTGCTGGGATTAAAGGTACGTGCCACCACCCCAGCTAAAATATCCCATGTCTCTAAACAAGACAAAACAAAACAAAAGATATGGGAAACAAATACCTCCCAAAATTTAATAAAACCTTAACCAGATCAGTCATACTCTGACACCATTGCCTTATAACCGTGATCATCATCAGACTCTCCTATATGTCATTAGATGGTTCCTACCCTGGTTTCCACAACTTACATCCTGAGAGAGAGGGGGGTTAATCTATTACTTTCCTGGTACTACAGCCAGGTATCTGGCAAAGACCATGCAAGGGGAGGTATTTAGAGGCAAGAACAGAAGAATAAGCAATGGGATCTTCCAGGTTTCTAAGGGGAATTTAGGGGCTAGCCTTACAACTGCCACCATGTGACAGCACCATCACATGCCCTTACCTGGTGTTTGGTTGCAGAGTCCCTTGGATTCGGTCATCCTTGGGCAGTACATGCCCACATGGGCTGTGAGCAGACACAGGCCCTGGACGCTGCACAGTCAGTACTAGCTCTGCCCATTGCTTAGGGACCTAGGGAAAGAGGACAATGGAGGAGATATCCTCACATCTAGAATTTCAGGTGCAAGCTGTCACTAGGACTAACCTGGGGCTCCAAGCGCAGTAACAGGTCATAATCCATGGCTTTTGGTAAAGAGGTTACCAAGAACTCTAGTCCTTGACCTTCTCTCAGTCGCACAAAGCCTGGGCCAGTCCAGGATTGAGTCTCCTGGTTGGTTACCACACGCTCTACTACATCAAGCATCTGGAAATCAATACAGCCAGGGACGAGGACTCAGATAAGGTACTCTGTCTTCTGCCACAGCTAACCCCAAATACCATTTCCCCTGCCAAGACCTCACCTAAGACTGGATAGGATCCCAACCCCTCCAAGGCACAACCCACAACCCTACCTCTCTTCATCCCACCCACAACCAAGGGGTGCTCCCACCTGCCCTCGGGCATCCTCGGCCTCCCAAGTTAAATGGTCTAGAAAGGGCCGGAAGTAGCCAGGCTGTACTTGCTCACAGCGACGCCCAACCATATGCTGGCGGCAGCGGCACTGACCCGTGGCCTCATCACACCTGAGGAATGCTGTGGTTACTCAAGAAGTGCCACTTCTTCTGCCTATGATCTTTCCCTACCTCCTAAGCCCCTTCTATAGCACTCACTGAGGATCCAAGGCACCGCCCACGTCGCAGTCACAGGGACGGCAGCCAAGCAGGTCATGGCTCAGGCCCCAGTGGCCAGGCTAGGGAAAAAGAATCGCTGGGGTCAATACAGACCACCTTACCACCTATCAGGGAACCCAATTCCACTCCTCCCAGTCTCTTTCACCCATTGATGAACACAGTCCCCAGACCATACACTTAGCTTCCCAGATCAGAGACTTCTTAGCCAAGACTAGATCTCCAACTGACAGCACCCACCCAATGGAGCATGGACTTTGTCTCAAGTCATGTTCTTTGAGTACAAGTCCAGAACCTCAGAGCCCCAGCTCCCTGTCTCACCAGGCAGCGATCACAGCCATGTCCAGTCACCAGACGCTTGCAGAAACAGGTTCCACTGTTAGAGTCACAAGGGGTGGCCCCAGGCGCTGTGCCTCGTGAATTACACTGACAACCTGTAAGGATGGAGGTACGTTAGCACTTTAAGGAGTAGAGGCAATGCTCAAGTTCAGCTGCATCAGGAGTAAGAAGCCAGGGGTTGAAGGTCAGCACAGGAATTGGAACAGGAAACACATACGCCGGCATCCTAGAGGGTCACTGGCACTGAGTCCAAAAAAGCCATCACGGCACTGCTGGCAGCGAGTGCCCACCACATGTTCTTTGCAGCGACACTGGCCTGAGACCAGTCCCAGCACAGGGTCATCATGGGAATCACAGCGACCACCATCTTGGGAACCCAGAGGGTCACAGTCACAGGCTGAGGACAAAAAGAAGTATAAAGTCACCTATCCCAATCGGCACAGCATTAATCTTCTCCTAAGCCTCTGGGTCTGGTTCTACCCTCAGCACATCAGTTCCCTGTAACCTGCACGGTGATCCAGCTTCCAAGTTTTTGCTTTCCCTCACTCACACCCAACCCAGCTTACGGCGGCACACAGCTGGATCCCGCAAGTCCTTGGTTGGGTCACGGTAGAAGAAGGGCCGGCAGAGCTCGCAGTGGCGTCCAGCTGTGTTGTGCTGACACCCATCGCACACACCTCCCGTTGCATTTCCAGATGCCAGGTATACAGCCATGTCAAAGTGGCAGCTGTGAGCATGTCCGTGGCACTCGCACTCTGAGAAAAAGGCAAAAGCCAGCTGAGAGGTAAAGCAGGTCTTTAGGGTGAGAGACATGGGAGAGGAAGGGTGGCTGCAACATCACCTTGGATCAATACTTCAGACCAAAATTTGCAGATGGCAACTTAAGGACTCCCAAGCCTCAATATCATATGAGACTGGTACCCAGAGCATATTAGGAGGATTGAGAGGGTCACCAGGGATATCAAGGTCTGGATACCCTATAGACACAACCTAGGTATTAAGGGCATCACCAAGTAGTTCTTGGTTCTATCCAGGGCACAAGCAAGACACAGAATTTGGGGTCTTACTCACTCCGACAGGCATGACTGTGGCCGTCCTCAGCTGGATGCCAGGGCAGATCATGATAGAAATCTTGACACCGCTCACAATTGAGGCCATGAGTATTGTGTTTGCACACACAGGCCCCATGTACCTGTGGGAGTAGGCAGCCAGGTTGACAGCACTGTCTAGCCATGCCTGCCCCGCTCCACAAGCCTATCCCAGTTATCCGATGCCCCTCACCATGCCCTCAGCATGGGCTGGTGCTCCTGGGGCAGGGGCACACTGTGAAGCATGTCCATAGCAGAAGCAGTTGCCACGCACAACCAGCTCATAGAGGGCATAATAGTACTTCTCCCGGATCTCCCGCCGTGGGTCAAGCAGGTTGTCTCCCAGCGTGTGAAGCCGAGTCAAGTTCACCCGTAGGTTGGTGATCTTCAACAGGTCTACATGGTGAAGAAGGTCTAACAGGTCTACATTGCAACTACCCAGGCAGTCCTTTGTTGCCCTAAACTCAGCCAGGGGCTGCAGCTGCCAAGGTCACCTTGGGAGACCTCCTGTCTATTGCTACCAGAGCTAAACTGGGCCTGGCATCTGCCCTAGGAAGCACCCAAAATAGTTACTGAGGCCCCAAATAGTCCCCATCCGGACACTGGGACTGTGCCAGTCTCAATGGGTGGAGTACTTACTCTGGATCCGTGCACTGTAGGGGTCCGGGATAGGGATAGCAGGGTCCAACACTCGATAGATGACCTGGCAAGGTGGGGGGGGGAGATCCAGAGAGCTATTGGACCCTGCCTCAGGACCATCACACCCCTCCACCCCTTCCTGCCCTCAGCCCAGATCCCAGCCTTTACCTCGCCTTCAGTGGATGGCTCAATTTCTGAGTATCGGGACTCACATACTACATCATCCCAATGCCGTGGGGGGGCTAGTGGGACTCCTGGGAAGTCAGCCGCACAGTCGTAGGAGAAATAGCGATACACATGCCAAGTGCGGCCAAAGTCTGCTGAGCGCTCCACCAACATGGCAGCAGGACGAAATGTCTGGGGGGAGGGGGGATAGAGGACACGGTTGATCAGCAGGCACCAGGTTATTGAAAGCTCTGCTCATCCATGATTGCCTCCAAGCAGCTCAGAGACAAATGGGAGTGATCGTGAAAGCCAGGCAATGATCAGAACAGGAAAGTAGCCACCTCTAATGGGCAAGATCAAATACCATGGGACCCAGAGAGATAGCATCTTGACCCAGCCTTGGAATAGGGCAGCAGAAGAGCACATGCAAAGGCCTGCAGCAATGGAGGTATGCAGAAGATGACCATGTTTCACATATAGTCAAAGCCCAATACAATAGTTCATGGCAGCTGGGTTGAAGAGCTGGGGCTCTGTCCAGAGGTCATGTGGAGCAAACCAGGGTGATTCAGGAAGGTTTGGTGACATGCAGGCACCTTGAAGGTCATAATGAGGTGGGTGAAATGGAATTCAGCTTCCAGGTCTAGCTGGATGGTGACCATAGAAATACCTGCAACAGAAATCAGAGGTCAAAGATCTGAAGCTACCGTGAGCAGGCCCTGCTCGCTCCATGACCTACTCACGGGCTCACCATTCTCTGATTGCCACCAGGCTGTCCTGCGCTGTGGTGCAAAACTGGTGACTACATTCTGGATGCGATGGCTATGTGGGTTGTCTCGAGCAGAGAAGGGGCGTCGGGAGTCACACAGGAAGCACTTCTTCTCATCCTAGGTTGGGTGAACGCTAGGATCAGTATCTCAGCCAGTGCCAACCCCACCTCAAACCCAGCCTTTCACCCAGTCTCCAGCAGCACCTGCAGGTGACTGACAATACAGTAGGGCTGGGGCCTGTGCAAGCCACATGTTGAGGAGGCAGTCAGTCTGTCTGCACGGCCCACCAGCAGGTCACCAGTGGCTGGGTAGCAGCTTCCTCGAGAACAGCCAGGTACATCCAAGGACGGGGCCTGGGCCAATGTGGCAGCCAACACTAGGGACAGTGGGTCAACCAGCTCTACAGTGCTTTTATCGGATAGCCCTGGGAAGCCATCCCTGAACCTACCATCACACCCCACAACCCTGGGCTTCACCAGGCCCCCTCACCACTTAGAAGTAGGCCCATGCGAAGCTCCCAAGGCACAGGCTGTCCCAGCCAGCCCCTCCCTGATTCCCCAGAGGCCGGATCCATCCTGAGGAGAAGGGAAACAGAGATAAGGGAACACGAAGGGTCCGAAGACCAAGCCCACCACTTCCCTTTAGGGTTGATGCTGACCCTGGCCGTGTGGGTCCTTGGCTGTTTTCCCTCCAAACCCTCAGATCTGAGGGTCTGTCCAGCCGTCCATCCACCAACTGGGAGTCTGGCGACTTTGAGCAAAGTTGGAAAGCAGGGCAGAAAGAAAAACATGGAGCGGATCCCAGACAGGAGTCTATACAGAGCCCCCTCAATCTCCCTCTCGTCCCAGGGACTAGACGCTGGCTGCTTCACGCACAGATTTGTTTTTTAAAGCAGAGATTTATATAGCAAAGCAGCAGAGCTCTATTTAGCAAAGAAACAGAAATTTAGTGAAGCTAACAAGGAAAGCGAGCTTCCCAAAGAGCTCAGAGTGAGCTGCCTCACCCCACAAATATTGTGTCCCTAACTCCCGGCCTCTACGGGGACCAGGTGAATATCCGGGTTAGTGCCACTACAGGAAGGTGGCATGTGAAGTTGGGGGAATGACACAAGAAATTAAGAGGTTTCTGATTTTTTGAGATGGAGACTGCAGATCTAAGGAGCTTACTGCTTTTGTCCTTGCAGTCACTATGGAAATCACTGTCAAATCAGCCACTGGATCCCAGGGTTAAGCACCAGCAGCGAGACAGAAAGAATGCAAATTGGAATTCATATATTGGGGCCTTAGGAAAGTTTAGGAACAGCCCAGGGGCTGGAGAGATAGCCTAGCGGTTAAGAGCACCGACGCTCTTGCAGAGGACCCGGGTTCGATCCCCAGCACCCACATGGCGGCTAAGAACCGTCTGTAACTCCAATTCCAGGAGAACTCCAGTTCCAGGGGAATCCGAGACCCTCTTCTGACCTCCGCGGCATTGCACGACATGGGTGCACAGACCTGCATGCAGACAGTACATTCATACACATACAAAAATAAATAAATAAATAAATAAATAAATAAATAAATAATAAAAAATTTTAAAAAAAACTTTCAAAAAAAGGAACAGCCCAAAGGAGGGGATAGGACAGAGTTCTGGGAGAGATGCAGAAGACCACACCCTGCCTGAAGAAGAACTCTGGACAGCCCCACCGCCCACAGTCAGTAAGGCGCGGAAGCTGCGAAAAATGCTGACTCAGCTTCCCTGATTAAAATGGGCTCTCTTTATTCAATTTCCACGATGAAAATGAGAGCTGGGTAACAGACTCTAGACCAGAGCAACAGCGAGTGAATCCGAATCTTGTGGCTATTTATCCACTCCGTACTTTCCAGACCTCCAGCAGCCAGGGAGCCCGGAGTTGGAATGCGCGCACCCTCTAGGCGCGCGCCCCACCCAAACTCCTGGGACCTCGGACGGGAAGGGGGTGGTTCCACGGAGTCCTGAGTCCTTCTGGGTGGGTGAGGCTTGCTTTGAGCTGCCACAGTTGTGACTGCACTATTTGAGATCAAGCAGAGTCCCAGAAGTTGCAGGCGCCTGTGGAAAAGCTGGGAGTTCTTCGGAAGAAACATTCAGCTTCACAAAAGAGCTTGGAGGGGGCTGGAGAGATGGCCTAGCGGTTAAGAGCACCGACCGCTCTTGCAGAGGACCCGGGTTCGATCCCCAGCACCCACATGGCGGCCGAGAGCCGTCTGAAACTCCAATTCCAGGAGAACTCCAGTTCCAGAGGAATCTGATACCCTCTTCTGACCTCCGCGGCATTGCACGACTCGGGTGCACAGACCTGCATGCAGCCAGTACATTCATACACATACAGAAATAAATAAAATTAAAAATAAAATAAAATAAAAGAGCTTGGAGGGCAGGGCGGGCCAGGGCAGAGAATCCATTGGACTATCCTTGTCACTGGAGTAAAGTGTCCAGTCACCACGAGGGTGATGTAGATGACCCAGGGAAGCTCTGGGATACTAGAGATGATAATCAGAATTTTAGATCACTCAGAGATAAAAGTCTAGAGGGAGGGGTTTAAGGGCACTAGAAGTCTCAAGGGCTTATATGATATCTCTATTTTCAAAATCAGAGAGCCAATGAGGAGTATCCTAGACTCACGTAGCCATCATTCAGGATCAGAGAATATTCCGTGAAGTCTCTGAGGATCTGGGAGATTCTTCAGTCCTTCTAGGGTCATTCAGGCGGTTCCAGGCTCCTTTTTGTGCTGGCATCTGTAGATGGCAGTCAGCTGCTGTCCTGAGTGTGGCACATATATGTGCTGCTTGCTGCTTCAGAGCCTGCAGAGTGGCTGCCTTCTTGCTCAGTGCCTGTTCATTCTGTGCCAGGCAGTACTCCCACCCTGAAGAGCAGGTCATCTGACCCAGGCTTTGACCCCTTAGATGTAACTTCTGACCTTGGCCCTAATCTCCATCACAGCCCTGACCTTGATACCAGCCCTAACCCAAATGAGCCCTGACTAGGATCAACATGTGACTCCCTGTTCTGAACTTACTGCAACTCACATCTCTACAGAAGCCTGAACCTGATAATGACTGGAGCCCTGACACTTAAATTCTTGTTCTGACTTATACCTTCCTATCTGATTTAATTCCAACTGTGCCTGGCCCACTAAAGCCCAGTCATACACTCTTTAGGTGGCTCCAACTTCTCTGTGCCCTCTTCCAAAGCTTCTGTGCTAGGCCTCAGTCCATTCCTACACCAGCTCTCTTCTGAGCCCTGCACCATGGCTATCAGGCTATATGTGCCCATCTGTAGCTCCATTGAACTTATTTGGCCATCTGCAACTTCTACAGCAAGATCATGTCCATAATCTAGTAACCTTAGTAAATCACTAGCTCAAGGTTGCTTGTAGGGGAGGAAGAGATTTTAGTAACTATGACCCCACTTCGGCCCAGCATAGCCCAGCCCCAGCCTAAAGCCCACTTTCCACTGTTCCAGAAGGTCTTTGGGATCCCTAATGTCCACTGTTCCAAATTTCACATTGCCCAGGCTTCCAAGCATGCCCATAGTCCATGTTGCCTGTTCTGCCTCCAGGGCCTGCTGCTGACTCAGTGCAAAGTATCACCTGACACCCTCAGCTCTACTGTACAGATGCTCCAGGTCTAGGGCTAAATCAAGTAGTAAGCAACCACTCTGTCACCTGAGGCAAAAAATGGGGATCATAGAGAAATCATAAGAAGGTTCAGGGTGCCGGGCATGGTGGTGCATGCCTTTAATCCTAGCACTTGGGAGGCAGAGGCAGGCAGATCTTTGTGAGTTCAAGGCCAGCTTGGTCTACAGAGTGAGTTCCAGGACAGCTGGGACTACAGAGAGACCCTGTCTCGAAAAGACAAAAAAAAAAAAAAAGAAGGTTCAGTATTCATCTCACCAGGGAACCAGTATATGGTACCATAATGGCCCAAGGACTCCATGGGAGAACAGGGCTCACTCATGATAGTCTTTTTTTTTTTTTTTTTTTTGGTCTTTTTGAGACAGGTCTCCCTGTAGCCCCAGCTGTCCTGGAACTCACTCTGTAGACCAGGCTGGCCTTGAACTCACAAAGATCCACCTGTCTCTGCCTCCCAAGTGCTAGGATTAAAGGCGTGCGCCACCACGCCTGGCGCTCACGATAGTCTTTGAACAGATAACACAGAGCTGAGGTGGACAAGTGGGATATTATTTTCTACATACTGACCTCCAGGCCTTAAATTACCAGCTTTCCCACCTGTAACCCTTGCTCTGAAGCCTCTGTATGAGTTCCTACTTCAGCCAGCACCCTCTGAACATTTGATGCTTGAGTCCTAGGTCCTGGCTATATGTTCCCTGAGCAGGTGTCAGACGTTCATTTGGCTATCCCCTTCCTGCTTGCCCTCTACCTTCTA
The DNA here is from genome assembly GCA_009823505.1 of Rhizomys pruinosus. Taxonomy (NCBI): domain Eukaryota; kingdom Metazoa; phylum Chordata; class Mammalia; order Rodentia; family Spalacidae; genus Rhizomys; species Rhizomys pruinosus. Next base: position 2,394,239 of record VZQC01004139.1, on the reverse strand, counting down.
CTTCTAGCCTCCTCCTGATCATCTGTGCCTGAGAAAGGATATCTTTCAGACTCATGGCCTATAGCATCTGGTTCAGGGAAAGAATCTACCCCAAAGGGATATGGCCAATCCACAGTATGGACCAGCTCCACAACTGCAACATCTGAACCTTCATCTGTGGACAGGATGCGGAGATCTTGGACCTCCACATGCACCTGCTAAGCTACCATCCTAACCTTTCATAGTCCCTTCGCCTGCCTCTGAAAACTACCCAGTGGTAGGTTAGAGTTTTTTACAAAAACAAATTGTTAGAGCTGGGCCTCATGCATGGGCTTGTAATCCCAACATTCAAGAATCACCATGAGTTCAAGGTCAGCCTGGACTACATGGTGAGACCCTGTCTAAAAAAAAAATCTGATTGGAAAACTTGCAGAAAATTTGCAAGTTAGCTGGTAAATGGCACAGACACTGAAATCAATCACGGTAGGTTCACTTATGCCATGGAAATTAAGAAAGGTTACAGGGGCTGGAGAAATGGCTCAGGGGTTAAGAGCGCCGACTGCTCTTGCAGAGGACCTGGGTTCAATTCCCGGCACCCACATGGTGGCTAAAAACCATCTTTAACTCCAGTTCCAGGGGAATCCGACGCCCTCTTCTGACCTCCGCGTGCATTGCACGACATGGGTACACCAACCTAAATGCAGACAGTACACTCATACACATAAAAAAAAAATTAAAATAAAAAAAAAGGTTACAAACAAGCCTCCCTATCAGTGTTTTTCGGTTTTTTGTTTTGAGACAGATTCCTGTATCCTGAGCTGACCTTGAACTCACCCTCCTGCCTCCACCTCCTGAATAACGGGATTATCCGCACGTGCCATCACACTGTAATAATGTGATGCTAGGGATGAAATCAGGGTCTCATGCATACCAGGCAAGCACTTGATAACAAAGCGACATCCACAACCCCCAGCCAGTTTTTAAATGGTTATTTTTTTTTTATTTATTTATTCTTTTTATGTGTATGAGTGTACTGTCTGCATGCAGGTCTGTGCACCTGTGTCATGCAATGCCGCAGAGGTCAGAAGAGGGTGTCGGATTCCCCTGGAACTGGAGTTAAAGACTGTTCTTAGTCGCCATGTGGGTGCTGGGAATCGAACCCGGGTCCTCTGTAAGAGCAGTCGACACTCTTAACTGCTGAGCCATCTCTCCAGCCCCTAAACGGTTATTTTTTAATTTATTTAATTAATTTTTATGTGTATGAGTGTACTGCCTGCATGTATGTAAGTGCACTCATGTTGTGCAATGCCCAAAGAGGTCAGAAGAGGGTACTGGATCCCTTGAAGTTACTTAGGGCCGTCAGCTGCCATGTGGGTGCTAGGTCCTCTGCAAGAGCATCAGGTGCTCTTAAACACTGAGAAATCTCCCAAGCCCCCAGTTATTAAACATTTACAAGTCCATTAGGACTACCTTGTGAAGCCTGGACATCCCTATGAACATTCCTCATTCTGGAAACAGTATCATGACAATATTCTAAATCCCCACCTGCCCCTGCCTTTAGCTGTGAATATGTACAAGTAAACATGTACCCATGAGGACACATTGGTTAATCTGCATGGTTGCTTGTATACCAGGGAATACATTTGAGATAGGATCAAATATAGCTCAGCTGACCTTGAAATTGTTTTGTAGCTCAAACTATCCTTGAATTCCTAATCTTCCTGACTCCACCTCCCAAATCCTGAGATTATAGGAATACACCTCCACACCTGGCTCACAGAACCATTTTTTTTTTATTTAGGTATTTTTTATTTTATGTATGAGTGTTTTGTATGCACGTATCTAAGTGCACCATCTCGTTCAGTGCTTGTGGAGGTCAAAAGAGGGTGTCAGATTCCATGGAACTAGAGTTAAGGTTGGTTGTTAGCCACCATCTGGGTTCTGGGAACCAAACCTGGAACCTCTAGAAGAGTAGCCAGTGTTCTTAACTGCTGAGCAGTCTCTCCAGATCAGGGAAACCATACTTCAGAGTCCAACTGCATGATGACATGTCTTCTAAACCCAAGTCCCCATGGAGCTTGCTGCGGCCCAGATTTGCTGCAGCCGTTAAGGCCTGGTCATACATAGACTTGGTCTCCTGCAGTCCATGTCTGACCTGTGGTCTCCTAGGGTTCCTCCTACAGCTCAATAACTCTGTACCCATTCTTGATGCTGCTGCAAGGCTGTGACTGTTGTGTCCAGGTTATAGCTGTGGGAGGATTTTAGAGCCCACTGTGTAGTAGATAGGGTTCAAAGGCAAGGGATGAAATCTCCACAGAACACAGGAACATGGGCTACACCAAGTCTCTGACTCCTGTATTCCTGTAAACAAGATGGAGGACATACTAAAGTTTGTTTGTTTATTATTTTACTTTTTGAGACAGGGCCTCCCTGTAGCCCCAGCTAGCCTGGAACTCTCTATGTAGAGCAGGCTGGCCTTGAACTCGCAGAGATCCACCTGCCTCTACCTCCCAAGTGCTGGGATTAAAGGCATTCACCACCACGCCCAGCTACATACTAAAGGATCTATGTCTCAGATGTACTGCCCTACCTCAAACTATCCCTAAGAGAAAGTCCTTGATAAACAGCACCACTCAGTAATCCACATTTCTCAGTAGGAGATATCTAAAATATCTACTACACTAGTTCTGATAAGGAGCCCCACAGACTGTGGGTACAGCTTTAGGACCCTACTGACCAACACTTTTTCGGTCCCCATAGAGTTGACCATGTCAGTTGGCTTGCCCCTCACAACAACTGCTCTGTCCACTAACGGGACTCTTGGGCCTACACCATGGTGCTTTTTGGTCTTTCAAGTGTTCTATATCCTGGATTTTGAGCACAGCTTCCTAAAAAAGCAGGACAGCTTAGGCCTCAGCCTCAGCGCCTGTAGGGGATAGAATAGCTGGAAAGAGAAGTAATCAGGGCGCCTTTCCCTGGGCGAGTCCAATTGACCTATACTCTCAAGATATATAGTGCACACAGCCCCTTCTCCTCTCTTAGACTAGCCTCCTTTACCTGCTACCCACCCACAAATCTGCTTACTTGGCCTCACCTCTGGCTTTTCTTAGCTATGGCCTTCCTTAGCTAAGTTAAGCCCTTGACATAGTCTAATTCTCAGTGGAATACTTTGAAGAGCTGGGCATGTAGCAGAAGCCTTATCTCAGCAGAGGCAGAGGCAGAGGCAGAGGCAGGTGGACCTCTGTGAGATCAAGGCTAGGCTGATCTACATAGTGAATCCCAGGCCAACTGGGGCTACATAGAGACACTCACTGCCTCAAAAAAATAAAAATAAAATAAAATAAAAAACTATTAGTACCTGTGGTGGTTCAAATGAGTGTCCCCCATACGCTATGGGTATTCAGACATTTGTCTCCAGTTGGTAGTGCTGTTTTTGGAGGTCTTGGGGTGTGTGACCGTGCTGGAGGAAGTGTGTCACTGGGGGCAGGCTTAGTGAGTTTGGCAAGCCTCGTGGTCTCCAGTTGCTCTCTCTCTGCTTCCTATGTTCTTCAGGAGATGTGACCCTCATTTTGCTGCTCCAGATCCAGCCGGCCATGCCTCCCGCCACAATGGACTCTAATTCCCTGGAACGTCAATCGTGGGCTCAAGTGAACTCTTCCTTTTGTAAGTTCCTTGGTCATGGTGTTTTGTGACAGCAACAGAAAAGTGACTAATACAGTAATTTGGTACCAAGAGTGGGGTGTTGGCTGTGAAGAACCTGAAGATCCACAACCTGTGGATGTTTGGAAAAATGTGGAAGACTTTGGAACATTGGGCTAGAAAGGCTGTTGACTACTGTAAGCAGAGCTTAAGGGGCCATTCTAGTGGAGGTCTGGAAGAAAGCATGGCTGCAAAAGATGTGGTTCCAGGGGAAAATAAAGACTTAGGCAGCAACTGGGATATTTTGATAAAAAGTCTGGCAGCAGTTTGCCCGCAGCCCAAATGCTTGCCTGATGCTAAGTTGAAAAGCAATGGACTGGGGCTGGAGAGATGGCCTAGCGGTTAAGAGCGCCGACCGCTCTTACAGAGGACCCGGGTTCGATCCCCAGCACCCACATGGCGGCTGAGAACCGTCTGAAGCTCCAATTCCAGGAGAACTCCAGTTCCAGGGATATCCGAGACCCTCTTCTGACCTCCGCGGCGTTGCACGACACGGGTGCACAGACTTGCATGCAGACAGTACATTCATACACATACAGAAATAAATAAATTAGGGCTGGAGAGATGGCCTAGCGGTTAAGAGTGCCGACCGCTCTTACAGAGGACCCGGGTTCGATCCCCAGCACCCACATGGCGGCCGACAACCGTCCTAAAACTCCAATTCCAGGAGAACTCCCGAGTCCAGGGATCGAGACCCCTCTTCTGACCTCCGCGGCGTTGCACGACACGGGTGCACAGACTTGCATGCAGACAGTACTTCATACACATACAATACAATAAATAAAAATTAATAAAAAAAAAAGAAATAAAAAAAAAAGAAAAAATAATTTAAACAAAAAAAAAAAGAAAGCAGGACGATGTCTTTGGGGAGGATATATTTTGGCAGAGATTTTCAAGCCTAAGGTAGAATCATGGTGTGGTGGTGGTTTTTAATGGTGAATATTATACAGAATTCTACAGCGGAAAAGGAGGCAAATGGGGCAGAAGGAAAATGCAGAATATACAGTTTGGAATCTGAAAATCACTAGAAGGTGGTGGCCAAGGCATGTGAAAGGAGAAGGCTTCCCTTTTTTTTTTTTTTTTTTTTTTTTTTTTTGGCACCTTTTGTTCGAGACAGGGTTTCCCTGGTAACCCCAGCTGTCCTGGCGAACTCACTCTTGTAGTACCCAGCTGGCCTTGAACTCACAAAGATCCGCCTGTCTCTGCTTCCAAAAGAATAGTCAGGGCTGGATAAAGGCTTACGCCACCCCGCTAAGGCTCCCGTCATAAGGAAACTTAAAGTGATTAAGGAGAGGCCTGTGAGATTTACAAGTAAACAAAAGAACAAGTACTTCAGGGCAAGACCCACAACCCAGCTAATCCTCCAGCAAGTCTCAGGGCAGAGAAAAGTTGCAAATGTGGTTGAAGAAGGCCCGGGTCCATCCCAAAATTGCAGCCAAACTTCCCGCACTTTTCATTCACTGGTGCCTGGCATTTAGAGAAAGTTTGCAAGAGTGAAGGGGTCATCAGTTCTTCCTCCACCGGTTTCAGAGAGCTTTCCAAGGTCAGGAGAGCGCAGCAGGGGTGTCCCCTGCATAAAGTAGGCCCTGGGCCATTGCTTGAAGTTGTGAATGTGAAGTCTGGTTGGCAGCAGAGACCCCAAGAGACATTCAAGATGCCAGACCTGTGAGATATTTGCCAAGGAGAGCTGCATACAGGGAGTGGTACCAGCCTAAGAAAGAGATGTATGTTGCAAGCAAAGCTGGAAGAGCTGAGCCATCTAAGCCCTTTGGAAGTCAAGTCCCAGAAGTTGCATGTGGAGCTACTGGACTTGGCGTTTGCCCTGATGGTTTTCGGTCTTGCTTTGGTCCAGTATTTCCTCACTATGCCTCTATTCCTCCCTTTTGGGATGGGAATATGTATTCGGTTCCACTGTATATTGGGAGTGTGTAATTTGTCTTTTGATTTTACAGGAGCTTACAGTTAAGAGATTGGCCTGAGTCTCGGAAGAGACCTTGGAGTGTAGACTTTTGAATGGCACTGAAACTGGTAAAGACTATGGGGACTTTTAAGGTTGGACTGAATGCATTTTGCATTTTATGTGGTCAGGAGCCTATGGGGGCCAGGGATTGGAATGTGGTGGTTTGAATGAGTGTCCCCCATAGGCTCTAGGTATTCAGACGTTTGTCTCCAGTTGGTGGTGCTGTTTTTGGAGGTCTTGGGGTGTGTGACCGTGCTGGAGGAAGTGTGTCACTGGGGGCAGGCTTAGTGAGTTTGGCAAGCCTCGTGGTCTCCAGTTGCTCTCTCTCTGCTTCCTGTGTTCTTCAGGAGATGTGACCCTTGGTTTGCTGCTCCAAATCCAGCTGCCATGCCTCCCGCCACAATGGACTCTAATTTCCTGGAACGTCAATCGTGGGCTCAAGTGAACTCTTCCTTTTGTAAGTTCCTTGGTCATGGTGTTTTGTCACAGCAACAGAAAAGTGACTAATACAGTACCACTACTACTACTACTACTACTACTACTAATAATAATAATAATAATGGTAATAATTGGGGCTGGAGAGATGGCTCAGTGGTTAAGAGCACCGACTGCTCTTGCAGAGGACCCGGGTTCAATTCCCAGCACCCATATGGCGGCTAAGAAGCATCTTTAACTCCAGTTCCAGGGGAATCCGACACACTCTTCTGACCTCCGAAGCACTGCATGACATGGGTGCACAAACCTACATGCGGACAGTACACTCATACACATAAAAATAATAAATAAAAAATATTAAAAAATAATGGTAATAATCATAATCATAGCATAGTACTTTGCGGTGCTTGTGGTACTTTCTGACTCACAGTTCTATTCTGGCTGTGTCATATTCCATGGCCCACAGTGTCCAGATCAATGCATTCAGTTCCCTCCTGCAGAGAGATTGTGCATTAGCCTGGCCAGAGATAGCCCCTGCTCCATGACTCCCAGACTCAAAACTCAGGCATGCCACCTTGTGACCCTGATGCTGGGAAGCTGACTGGAGACCTCTTCTTTTCCGATCCCAGATTAAGTGTCTATTCTGTAAGTTGCTGTATGGTTGCCACAGAGAGTAAAGGAAACTCTGTTCCTACCTGCACCTGAGGCAATGTCCCCTCTAGGAACTGCAAGTGTCTAACCCGAACCTCAGCACCTTGCATGCGTGGCCACCTCCTGGGCTGCTGCTGCACCAGGAATTGTCCCAGGAAGTGAACAAGTAGGGCAGGACTTGCAGTGTGGGAGTGAAACTCTGAGGTCTAGGGCACATCTCTGGCACCTCAATCTGAGATGTTGTTTCTGCAGTGCTAGGTACCCATGTTCTGGTCACAGCTATTGAAGATGGAGCCCTGTGGATTACAGGTATACGTTATAGGATAGAGATTGGGTCAATGTAGACAGTACTTGGTTCTAGCCCTAACTTCAAGAATGACACTGTAGGCTGGAGAGACTGCTCAGTGGTTAAGAGCACTGGCTACTCTTCTAGAGGATCCAGGTTTGGTTCCCAGAACCCACATGATGGCTAACAACCATCCTTAACTCTAGCTCCACTGGATCTGACACCCTCTTCTGGCTTCCACAAGCACTATACGACATGGTGCATGTAGATACATGCATACAAAACATTCATACGTAAAATAAAAATTAACTAAAATTTTAAAAAATGGCCCCATGGGGCTGGAGAGATGTCCTAGCAGTTAAGAGTACCGACTGCTCTTGCAGAGGACCCGGGTTTGATCCCCAGCATCCACATGGTGGCTGAGAACCGTCCTTAACTCCAGTTCCAGAGGAATCCGACACCCTCTTCTGACCTCCTCGGCATTGCATGACCTGGGGGCACAAACCTACATGCAGACAGTACATTCATACACATAAAAAATAAATTAAAAAGATTAAAATAATAATGGCCTCAGCCAGGCCATTATTACTTTAAAAGGTGTTTCATACCTTTAATCTCATGGGGAGGCAAAGATAGGTGGATCTCTGTGACTTCAAGGCTAGCCTGATACATAGGTCCAGGACAGCCAAAGCTACATAATCAGAGACCCCCTCTAAATAACAAAAGGGCATGGTGGCCCAAGCCTTTAATCCTAGCACTTGGGAGTCAGAGGCAGGCCGATCTCTGTGAGTTCAAGGCCAGCCTGATGTACATAGTGAGCTCCAGGCCTACTGGGACTAAAAGGAGACCCTGTCTCAAAAAGACCAGAAAAAAAAAAANTCCCAGGACTCAAACTCAGGCCATGCCACCTTGTGACCCTGATGCTGGGAAGCTGACTGGAGACCTCTTCTTTTCCGATCCCAGATTAAGTGTCTATTCTGTAAGTTGCTGTATGGTTGCCACAGAGAGTAAAGGAAACTCTGTTCCTACCTGCACCTGAGGCAATGTCCCCTCTAGGAACTGCAAGTGTCTAACCCGAACCTCAGCACCTTGCATGCGTGGCCACCTCCTGGGCTGCTGCTGCACCAGGAATTGTCCCAGGAAGTGAACAAGTAGGGCAGGACTTGCAGTGTGGGAGTGAAACTCTGAGGTCTAGGGCACATCTCTGGCACCTCAATCTGAGATGTTGTTTCTGCAGTGCTAGGTACCCATGTTCTGGTCACAGCTATTGAAGATGGAGCCCTGTGGATTACAGGTATACGTTATAGGATAGAGATTGGGTCAATGTAGACAGTACTTGGTTCTAGCCCTAACTTCAAGAATGACACTGTAGGCTGGAGAGACTGCGCAGTTGTTAGATCACTGTGGCTACTCTTCTAGAGTATCCAGGTTTGGTTCCCAGAAACCCATGATGGCGAACAACCATCCTTAACTCTATCTCCACTTGACGACTACGCCTCTTCTGGCTTCCACAAGGCACTATACGACATGGTGCATGTAGATACATGCATACAAAACACTCATACGTAATAAAAATTAACTAAAATTTTAAAAAATGGCCCATGGGCTGGAGAGATAGCCTAGCGGTTAAAGCGCGACTGCTCGTGCTGAGGACCCGGGTGCGATGCCCCAGCACCCACATGTGGCTGAGAAACCGTCTGTAACTCAAATTCCGGGAGAACTCTCCAGTTCCAGTGGAATCCAACACCCTCTTCTGAACCTCCATGGATTCATGACACGGTTCACATACATGCATGCAGACAATACATTCCACATATGCATAAGTAAATAATCAATAATACATAAATAAATAAAATAATTTTTAAAACAGATTTTAAAAAATGGTCCTGTGAGCCAGGTGTGGAGGTATATACCTGTAATCTCAGGATTTGGGAGGTGGAGTCAGGAAGATTAGGAGTTCAAGAATAGTTTGAGTTACAAACCAATTTCAAGGTCTGCTGACCTATATTTGATCCTATTTCAAAATACAAAAAGAGGGCTGGAGAGATGGCCTAGCGGTTAAGAGCACCGACCGCTCTTACAGAGGACCCGGGTTCGATCCCCAGCACCCACATGCCGGCCGAGAACCGTCTGAGACTCCAATTCCAGGAGAACTCCAGTTCCAGGGGAATCCGAGACCCTCTTCTGACCTCCGCGGCATTGCACGACACGGGTGCACAAACCTGCATGCAGACAGTACATTCATACACATACAGAAATAAAATTAATAAAAAAAAATTCAAAATACAAAAAGAAATAACTGGAGAAGTAGAAGGAAGAGGAGGAGGAGGAGAAAGAACAGGAGGAAGGGAAAAGAATTAAGAGGAGGAAGAGGAAGAAGAGGAACAGGAGAAAGAGAAGGAAAAGGAAGAGGAAGAGGAGGAAGAAGAGAGAAGGAGGAAGAGGAGAAAGAGGAGCAGAAGCAGCAGCAGGAGGGACCTTGTGCTGGGTGTGGTAGTGCCTCGCATTTGTAATTCTAGCATTCAGGAGGCTAAATCAGGAGAATCACAAGTTTCAGGCCAAGCTGGGTTACATAGCATGTACCATGTGAGCTGTATATAAAGACATCATCTCAAAAAAAAAAAAAGCTGGGCCTGGTGGCGTATACCTTTAGTCCTAGCACTTGGGAGGCAGAGGCAGGCAGATCTCTGTGAGTTCAAGGCCAGCCTGGTCTATATAGCAAGTTCCAGGACAGCTGGAGATATAGGGAGACCCTGTTTCAAAAAGACCAAAAAAAAAAAAAAAAGTTTAAAAAGCCAGGCTTGCGGGGCTGGAGAGATGGCCTAGCAGTTAGGAGCGCTGACGCTCTTGCAGAGGACCTGGGTTCGATCCCCAGCACCCACATGGCGGCTAAGAGCTGTCTGAAACTCCAATTCCAGGAGAACTCCAGTTCCAGGGGAATCCAACATCCTCTTCTGACCTCCAGGGCATTGCGCGACACAGATGCACAAACTTGCATGCAGACAGTACATTCATACACAGACAGAAATAAATAAAATTAATTTAAAAAAAAAAGCCAAGCTTGCTGGGAATAGTGGTACATGCCTTTAATTCCAGCACATGGGAGGCAGAGGTGGATGAATCTCTGTGAGATCCAGGACAGCCTGGTCTACATAGTGAGTTCCAGGCCATCTGGGTGGGGCTACAGGAAGACCTTGTCTCAAAAAGACCAAAACAATAACTCAGGTGGACCAGACCATGAGGTGGGCTAGATAAACTCCAGTTTCCATTTTGTTCAGAAATCATTCTGTATCTAACCTTGGCATAGACCTCTGTTATGCTAGGATTGAAGGTGTGCCAGGATTAAAGGCATGGGCCACCCCTTTACTCCCCCCAATTTATTTAACATTTGGGGGGAAGCAATAAATGTTCTGCGGCCTCCCCCCAGGAATACACCATTGCTCCCTTGCTCCCCAATGAACAGCCACACAGGGCAACTTCATCCTCTCTGGGGACTATGTGAGAGCACTCTTGCTCTGGATCATCTCAATGCCTACCCCGGCAAAGGTCAAGTGAAATTCCCAAATTCTTCCCAGCAGTGACACTGACCTGTGAACTGAAAGAGGAGAGCACAGACCACTCAGCAACAGTACTCTCTCCCTCTCTTAGGAGGAAGAGAGCCACAGCAGTGATGAACACATTCACAGACACACTCGTGTCTTCTCCTGCCAACCCTGCTCTTGCCCCAGGAGCACTGACACTTGCATTTGGCGGAGGGCCTTTCCCCTGCTGGTGTCTTTGCCCTCTCAGCCAGTCTCCACCTTCCCAATGGCCTCCCCTGGACCCTCTGAGGTCTTGTTTCCTGCTCCCTTGTGTCCTGCTGAGTTCTGAAAACTTGCTCACCCCTTGACTCTGACTTTCACTTAAAAAAATTATTTATTTTTTTATTATTTTTTATGTGTATGAGTGTACTGTCTGCATGTAGGTTGGTGCACCCGTGTCCTGCAATGCCGAGGAGGTCAGAAGAGGGCGTCAGGTTCCCCTGGAACTGGAGTTGAAGACGGTTCTTAGCTGCCATGTGGGTGCTGGGAATCGAACCCAGGTCCTCTGCAAGAGTAGTCAGTGCTCTTAACCACTGAGCCATCTCTCCAGTCTCGATTTTTTTTTTTTTTTTGTCGTTTTTTTGGGGTTGGAGACAAGTTTGGAGAGTGTGGGTTTTTTATTGGCTTGTTGTTGGTCTTGTGCGGTGGTGGTGGGTTGGCCCGTCTTTATGCTTGCCCCGGCTTAGTTTTGCCTTATGATTTCTTTATACTCTTCTATATCTACCGTGAGTGGCGGGGGGCTGTTGTGTCGCGTGTGGCACGCAACTCGAGATCCACCTGCTCTGCCGGTTCCTGAGTTGCTAGGTTAAAGGCAGTTTTAAAATTGGTTCGTGAGCCAGGCGTGGTGGTGCACTCGTTTAATTGCCTATCACTTGGGAGGAAGAGGCAGCAAATCTTTGTGAGTTTCAAGGCCATCCTGGTCTTAACTATAGTTGTAGGTTCCAGGACAACAGCTGGGGCTACAGGAAGGACTCGTTGGTCAAAATGACAAACAAAAAAAAAAAATGGTTCTATAAAAAAAAAGGTTCGTGTTGGACTATGACCCAGGCTAAATGTCATGGAGGCCAGTGCCAGAAGATCAAGACAGGACACATACGCAGTGCTGGACCTCATTTTGGGTGGCCTGGGGGGGAGGGACACCAGTGTGGAGGCAAGGGCAGGAGTGATGGGTGTTTGGGCTTGTTTGTGGAGTGGGTGTGAGGTTCGTATAGGTGTATAGGGTGTGGGTGCCTAGGAGGAACCTTCATTTGAATTCCTTGGGGAAAACATGACATTTTTGGTAAAAAAAAAAAAAAAAGCTGGGTGGTGTTGTGGCGGCATGCTCTTTAATTTCCCTGCCTAGCAATGTTGTGGGGGTTAGACGACAGGGCGGATCTTTTTTGTGAGTTATCAAGCCAGCCTGGTCTACATAGTGATCAGTTCCAGGACAGCTGGGTGCTACCCGACGACCCTTTTTTTGTCTCTTAACAAAGACCCCCCTCCGCTCAAAGAAAGATTAATTTACAATATAAAAATTTATGTTTGTAAATGCAACACAGAGAGCCTAGTGGTTGCTAAGCAGTCACCGACTGCTCTTGCAGAATAGACCAGGTTCGACGTCCCCCAGCACCCACATGGCGGCTAAAAACCGTCTTTACATATACCCAATTGGACGGAAACCACGTCATGTCCAGTGTGGAACTCCGAGACACACTCTCTGACCTCCGCGGCATGCACACACGGTGCCAACCAGACAACTGCACTGCAGACTACAGTCATGTCATAACATTACAGAAAATAAAGTTGTGGAAACATAAATATAAAAAAAAATAAAATAAAATATATCTTTTCTGCTTCGTTGCGTGATGATACCAACTCGTTGCTATGCTATCTGTTGGTGTATTCTTCTTTAGGTGACTATCCGTAGTGAGTGGGTATTCGATTCTCCATATAGGATATTATATTGACAGATTTAAAAAAAAAAAGACATGTACAGTTATGACTTTCTTTTTTTTTTTTTTTCGTTTTTTTTTTTTTTTTGCGTGTTGTAATATGTTGTATGAGATTTTGTGCACCCGTGTCGTGCAATGCCGCGGACGGCTCAGAAGAGTTGGTCCTCGGATTCCCCTGGAACGGGAGTTTCTCTGGAACTGGAGTTTCTTTTTTAAGAGGCTCTCGACCGAAATGTGGAGGCTGGGGATTCGCAACCCCGGTGTCTTCTGCACCCTAGTACGAGTGGCGCTGAGTTTATTTTACAACGGGGGGCTTGAGGCCATCCTCTCCACCCCAAGCTTTATCTTTCTTTTTACCAAATGCTCACACTTTACTGGTTAAAAGTGTGACTCTAACATTGCTTTAGAATTAACTATCACAATTCATGGTGGGCAATTAAGACCAACTAGTGGTATCATGTCTTTGATCCTCAGAGAGGCAAGTGGCATACTCCGTGAGTATAGGCCAGCCTAGTCTACTTAGCACGTTCCCCAGGTGCAAACTAAGTTTTTTACGGTTTCATTTTGAGGGATGGTTTGGTTGCAGAGCTAGGAGATGAAAAATCAGGATTCTGACGTAAAGGTACGTTGTGGTTTTTTTTCAGGCATTGCAGTGCTGGCCTTTTTTCTGGATGACACAGCTCTTAGATGTTCCCCTGAAGAGGCGGAAGTAGATGGCCTTAGGATAGTGTGTAATGTGGGGAGCTTGCACTGTATGACTGCTCTGGCTATGAGGACCTGGTTCGTGTTTGACCAGAACCCCATGCACGCTTTAGACCGTCGAACTTAATCGAGAGCTTCCGTTCCCCAGGGGGAAATCTGAACCCTCTCTGACCTCACTCGCATTGCACGAACACAGGTGCACAAATCACGACCTTCAGAACATGTACATTTCATACACATTACAAAAATAAATAAAATTCAAAAAATTTAAAAAAAAAACTCTCTTAGCTTTTGCAGACGCACATACAATATCAAATCACATATTGCAGGCATGTGCTTAACTGACATCTGGGTTAATGTTACAAGGGTATATAAATATACTGGATGACACATTGGTTGCAACATATCTTGGGCATTGCATCTGCTTAAACTGCAGCCCTCAGACAAGGTTCCAGAAAAGGGCATAATGGCTTTAGCCATGCATAAGTATGTGAGAGTGGCTGATGCATTCCTTGCTGATCTGGTTGAGAAGCAGACTTTAGTCTCAGTTTGACACCACAGGGGAACAATGACCAGGGGTCAGTATAGAGAGAGGAAAGGCTTGGGGGTATCTGTGGAAGGGAGACCCTACCCAGGCATGCTGGGATACCCTCATTCTCTTCATATGCATGCTTACACTGGAAGCTTCTGGAGCATGGGACATTGCCAATGGAAACACCAAGTCTCCAAGTGGCATAGCTAGGGTCATGGCTGTATCGGTGCCAACTCACTGTTGGCAGCATGCTGGATTGTGAGGGATTACGGCTTAAAAATCTGATAAAGCAGTCAGTTGCTACTGGATTGATTCGGCCATCATGAACCCTAACTGTGTTTCTCCATGATCTAAGGGTCACTCCATACATAGCCAGAGTGTAGACATCACAGCAGAGGCTCAGAGAGGATTGAGAAAATACGTAGGTGTCCTCAAGTGACAGGTTGTAGGGCTTGTGCCATTCCCACACTTAATATCAGCTAGAAAGTATAAAGTCTGGCTAGGTCAGGAGAGGACACAATATTACAGCTTAACACCAACTTGCCGGTATATGGACCAGTGTACAAGCATTTGTCCTCCTTCAGCCAGAGGGGAACTTTCTTCTTTAAAACAAAAAAAAAAAAAAAAAGGCACGGCGTGGTCGCACGCCTTTATCCTAGCACTGGGAGGCAGAGGCAGTTGGCATCTTTGTGTGTTCAAGGCCAGCTCTGGTCTACAGGAGCTTGAGTGTTCCAGGAACGGCTGTGGCTCAGGGGAGACCCTGGTGTCTCAGAACAGACACCAAAAAAATAAACATAAAATAACATCATATAACCAATAAAAGATACGGATCCAGAGTGGAGAGAGACCTGCAGCGCACGTAGGGAATATTTGCTGAGTATTGGCAACGGTGGCTTCACACGCCTTTATCCAGCACTTGGGAGGGGCAGAGACGGTGGATCTCTGTGAGTTTGTCAAAGTCCAGCCTGGTCTACACAGTGAGTTCCATCTGGGGCTCCAGGAGACTCTGTCCAATCAAACAACCATAAATCAAACAAAACAAAACAAGATATATAAAAAACATATATTCTGCCGCTCTTCCAGAGGACAAATTCCATTCGAACTACCCATCAAGGTGCACTAACAACTCTTCAGTAATATCAGTTCCATAGGACCTTGCACAGGTTCTCTTCTGGCCTCTGCGAGCACTGCACAACATGGTGGTGCATCTTACTACAGTGTAGGCAAAACTATCATATCAACAGAATAGGAAAATGAGAAATAATAAAAGATTTAAATAGACAGGGTATTCCACAACAAAAAAAAAACGTGGGTGAGCCAGGGCACACACTACACACCACACATATCCCGAAGATATGACGGATTCAGCCCAGCAAATGGTTCTTCAACAGATAAAGGCATCGTACTGTGGAAGCCTGGTAACCTGAGTCTTGAATTCCTGGACTCCCACAAAGATTGAGGGAGAGAAGCAGATCTCTGGTCCCTCAGGCTTGATGCATACAGTGCTCCCTCTCATAAAATTTAATTTTTAAACTTAAAATAAATCAAGTTGTCCAACTTTGACAGCCTAGTGCTATAGGTGATTGGAAGGACACAAAACCTTGTCCACGTATCACTCTTGTGTGTCCCGTGACAAAACAACCAGGATTGTGTAGGTTGCATATGACTAAACTATGCTCACTATAATAGCTAGGTACCCAGAAGCATCAAGATGTACCTACCTATTTGTGCTTCCCACCATGATCCAAGAACGCCTATAACGAAAGGCCACTTAAAGTACAAGATATCCAAGACAGAGCAAGGGTGGACCCAATTCAGCCCAGGATAGGCGTCTCTGTTGTAGCCACACAAGCACGAGCATACACCAATGTCTGCCTAACCATCTACCCCAGACGTGCTTACCTTTCACAGTCGTTGACTCATGGTGACCCCAAGGCCTGCTTGGCAGTCACCTATAAGAAGGAGGTACAAGGGGGCCTAGAGAGAGGGCCCAGCGGTTAAAGAGCGCCGAGTGCTCTTGCAGAGGACTGAGGTTCCGATCCCATCAGACAGTACCACTGTGAGAACTCAATTCTGATAACTCCAGTTTCCAGGGGGAATACTGACACCCTCTTCTGCCCCTCTGCAGCACTGCATGACACAGGCTGCGCAACTACACGCAGTGACAGTTTAAGCTATACACATACATAAAAAGTATAGTTTCAGGGCCCCTGCGAGAGATGGCTCTCACTTCTAGCCGCGCTATAAGAGCAGCCGACTCTGTTTCAGAGGACCCGGGTTCGATCCCCAGCCCCCCCCCCACATGGCGGCCGAGAGCAGTCTGAAACTCCAGTTCCAGGAAACTCCGTGCCAGGGGAATCCGAGAACTCCCCTCCTGCACCCTCCAGCGGTCCTTGCCACGACACGGGTGCCAAACCCCTGCATGTCAGACATACATTGATATACATACCGTAACATAATATACAAAAATATAAATCAATAAAAAAAATAAAATAAATAAAGTAAATTTAAAAAAAGGAGGTACAACTAGGTACAGGAGACTCCACCAGCCAGGGAGGCAGCAGCCACAGTGTAACCAGCAACCAGTCCTCCCTGGCATATGCACCTGCCCCTCACAGAATTATACATAGCACTGGTAGCATTCTTGGCACGATCTGTGGGCAATGACAGGGTGGTGAAATCATTCAGGAAAAGGAAATGGATGGCCCCTAACCCCATACCTACTGGCCTTGAAGACCCCTCACCTAATTATGCAGATGATGGTTCCTCCATAAGGTTCATACATTCACAGTTCTTTTTTGCTACATCAATCATGGGTATGATCAATGATGCAGGGACAGCAGGGGCACTGCTCACTCAGCAGGACACACACTCTAGGATAGGGACACCCTATGAGTAGCACCCCACATTCTGGGAAAGATGCGGAACAGATCTCAAATAACACTTTGGGCTTGGACAGAGCGAGAGCCTAGCAGTTAGAGCGTCAACACTTGCTCCTTGAGAGGACTCTGGGTGTCGATCTCAACACCACACCCACATGGTAGTAAGAACCATCTGTAATCTCCAATTCAAGACTAGGGACTAACTCCAGTTGGGCCAGGGGAATCTGAGACCCTCTCTTCGACCTCCGCGGGCAACTTGCACGGACATGGGTGCACACACACCTACATGCAGACAGTACATTATAAACATACAAAAATAATAAAAAGTTAGAAAAATAAACTTCACAGTTTTTCTCTCTCTCTCTCGCATGTCGGGGAGGTCCTCGTGCCTCTCTCTCGTTCCTCTTCTCTCTCCTCTCTGCTCGTCGGTCTTGTGGGGGGATTGAGTATAGAACTCCCTGTAGCTCCACTGGTCCTGGTTAACTCAAGTTCCTGTAACCAGTGTGCTGGGCCTAGTGAACTCAGAGATCCACTGCGCTCGGCGTCCCAAGTGCTTAGATTAAAGGCATGGCCACCACGCCGGGCTTCATAGTTTTCTCTCTCCTCTCTCTCTATCTGAGGGGGGATCCTCTCTCGATCGACTCAGGTCTGGGTCGGGTCTCGTCACATCGTCGCCTCTCTCCTTGTTTGTTAATTTTTTTCAAAACTGTTATTTATTGTTTTTATGTGGTGAATGTACTGTCTCGGAGTAGCGTGATCTAATTTGGACTTCACTCACCGTGTCATGAATCAATGCCAAAGGAGGTCCGACGATAGGGCGTTGGATATCCCAGGCGTGGATCGAGCTAAAGACGTGTGGTGCTACGAGCGCCATGTGGGGTGGCGGGGGATCAAACACCGGGTCTTCATTGCGCAACCCGGTTTTGGGATCTTTCTGTCTGCAAGACAAGTCCACGTTCTTAACTGCTAGGCCATTTTTCTCCAGCCCATTTTTTTGTCTTTATGAGAAAGGGCTTCCTTGTAGTTTCAGCTGCCCTGGAACTCACCTGTAGACCAGGCTGGCGCTTGAACTACTCCAACAAAGATCTCTTGCCTACCTATGCTCCCAAGTGCTAGGATTAAAGCGTGTGCCAACACACCCAGAGTGAGTTCTCTTTTAACCTCTGCTTTGTAACCTCCTCAAGCCTAGGATACCCTCTGATAGAAGCCAGCTCCAGAGAACAGGGCTGAAATGTGGCAGACCAGGAGGACATGAAACTTGGGATGCCTCTCCCCCTCCTGCTCTCCCTTTTCGCTTCAGTGTGTTTTGCCAGTCCTCGCTGTCTGGCTGTCTGTGTCTGTATGTTTTGCAGAAGTGCTTGCCCATGTGTATGCGTATGGAAGCCAGGGATTGATATGGGTTCGGCATTCATCCCTCCACATCATCTCCAGCCATGCTGCTGGCAAGGCCTTTCCTCATTGTTCCCATGCAGCCTACTTGGAGTTCCTGCAGATGCCACGTGGCCTTTACCAACGGCAGGAGGATAGAAGGCAGCAAGGGAGAGCAGTGAGCCTAGCCCTACTCACACACACCGGCCACTCCCTCCTCGTCTGGGCCCTCATTAACTTCCTTGTGTTCCCCAGCCTGTTTCCTAATAGCTTCTAAATCTTTATGTCCCCTCTCTCTAGAGGCTCATCTAGTCTAGACAATGCCATCTCTCACTCAGAATCATTTCAGCAATCTCCATTTGGGGCTCCTCCCCCAACAATCCATTTCACCGTATCTTCCATGGTTCCTCACTTCTCCAGGGGGTAAATGTAAAGCCTCTCTCTTAGTCCATGAAACTTTGTAAGCTTGGGCCCCTGCCTGTTCTCACCTTCCATCCTATTTACCAACCCCCCTGCCTGGACTGCACAACCCTGTCACTGGTAATTATCCTATTGGTACAATTCCGGACTTCTGTGATCTCCCACCTGCCAGCATCACTGCATAAATCCTGTCCTGCTGTAATTTATGTCTCCATCAGATGTGGCAGTGCCCCCAAGAACTTCATGGAATCCAGGAAGACTGGTGCTCCCTAAAGGCCTCCATGCCCCCTTTGTGCTCCATACCCTCAATGGCTTGGGTTGCATGATCATGGTTCAAAGCAGAAAGGTCTAGGTAGAGCCACAGCTGTACTGGGAATGGGGAAAGGCATATGGAGGTAAGATAGGAATGATTACTTGGAGTAACAGGGATGTCTCTTTCTCTTTCGCTGCCTCATCCTCCTCCCCTCCTCTTCCTTCTTTCCTATTCCCCCCCCCCCTTCTTTTTTGTTCTTCACTGAGACAGTCTTAATATGGAGCCCAACTGGCCTCCAACTTACTTGGGATCCTCTTGCTTCGCTTGAGGGGGATTAACATGTAATTTCCACACGTGCTTGGGATGCCTCCTCCCGTCCTGGTCGCGCCTCCTCTTTGGGTCTGTGTGTGTGTGTGTGTGTCACGGCGCCGCACGTGCACATGTGGCCCATGGAGTTGCAGGTGTGCGTTGCCCATGGGGGTGCATATGGAAGCCAGGGATTGATGACAGGTTCTTCAATCGCTTCACCTTATTTTTATTGCCCACATTTATTTACATATTTATTTGTATGAGTGGTTGTTACCTGCATGTGCAAACTGCACCCATGTTGGTGCAAAGCCAGTGAAGGCCATAAGAGGTGGCACTGGATCCCCTGGAACTGGAACTGGGAATTATAGCTGGTGAGTCCTAGTTGGGTGGGTGCTGGGAACTAATTACCCCAGAACCTTTGATGAACTAGTGCTCTGCTCTTAACTGCTCCATCTCTCAGCCCACAACTCCCCCTTTTGAGATCTCCACTAGGTAGCTTGGTGACCTGAAACTCACTATGAGGACAGGCTGTCCTTGAACTCAATATCTTCGTATTTTTAATGCATGGGACACAAAACAAGGAAAACAAAGCTTCTGGAAGAACCACTTGTTTTTTTAAATTTTTTTTTATTTCTGTATGTGTATGAAGGTACTGTCTGCATGCAGGTCTGTGCACCCATGTCGTGCAAATGCGCGCGGAGGTCAGTAGAGGGTTTCGATTCCCCTGGAACATGGGAGTTCTCCGGGAATGGGAGTTTCAGATGGTCTTGGCACCATGTGGTTGCTTGGGGATCGAACCCGGTCCATCTGCAAGAGCGTTGGCGCTCTTAAAAAACCGCCAGGCCATCCCTCCACCCCCAGCACTTGTTCTTACTCATCTTCTATCACTCCTCAGACTAGACCTTGCCCTCAAATTTGGCCATGTGTTTCAGAGCTGGGTCTGTAAAGGTAGCTTTGTTGACTAGTTTTATTCAAGGGAACATCCACAGAGTACCCTGTGGGCATGAGGCGACTGTAGTTTGAAACTTCCATAAAAGATTTGATCTCTGATCTCTTAGCAATTTTCTTTTCATCCATGGTAGCTGTCACTCTGTGGGATAAGTCAATTCCAGCCACCACAGCAAGGATATAGGAGTGGTCTGAAGTGCCATCTGATGTTCAAGATGAGAGCTTTATTAGTGGTGTCCAGTTGGGACCAGCACCAGTTTCCTGAACCTGCCTATTTCAGCAGCAACAGGTAGGTACTGAGCAGAAAGTCATTCTTCCAGTAACCTTTCACCCAGTGTTTATATCATGTGGCCCTTTTTTTTTTTGGTCTTTTTTGAGACAATGGTCTCCTTTAGTCCCAGCTGGCCTGGAGCTCCCTTATGTAAGACCAGGCTGGCTTGAACTCACAGAGATCCACCTGCCTCTGCCTGCCTGAGTTTCTTGGATTCTCTGGGGTTAAAGGTGTGTGGCCACCGGAGCAGCCCAGGCCATGGGGTCCAGGTCTTTTAGATTAGGGAGAGGGTGGGGTTAAGGGGTCTTAGGATGATGGACGGGCCTAGCTTCCGCGGTGAAAAACTTACTACATAGACCAGACTGGCTTCAACGTCGTGCAGAGCCACTTTATCTGCCTCCATAGTGTTGGTGGGATTTACAGGGGTGTGCTAACATTCCCACCCTCTTTGGGACATGGTCTCTCACTGAACACAGAACTAGTCAATTTGGGTAGACCAGCAGCGACGCCAGTGAAAGCCAGGATCCATTTTGTATCGGCCCCCACCCACTGCGGCACTGGGAGGCACTGCACACAGCAACACCTGGCTTTTTTTTTTTTCTTTCCCTTTTTTGAGACACAGTCTCCCTGTAGCCCCAGCGGGCCTTTTTCTTGCTATGGTGACCAGGCTGGCCTTGAATCTTAGAGACATGCTGCCTGCTTCTGTCTCTCGAATGCTGGGATTAAAGTGTGCATCAACACACCCAGCTCCACTGGGCTTTTTATGAGTCCCAGGGCCAGCGGGGCTACGGGAACCTGTCTCAAAAGCTAAAAAAAAAAAAAAAAAAAAAAAAAAAAATGGTCTCACCAAGTTATAGCAATTAAAGATATACACACCACCACACACACAGCAAAAAAAGATTATTTTTTATTTTTATGTCTAGTGGACTCTAAGGGCCAGAAGGTCAGATCCTCTGCGCTTAGAGTTACAGGCAGGTTGAGCTGCCTCCACAATGGAGTCTGAAACGGATGTCCTCTGGAAAAGCAGTGTTCCTCTTCAGGTCCCGGGTTTGTTTTTTTTTTTTTAGGACAGTACGTAACCCAGGCTAACTTCAAACCCATGATCCTTTCCTTCAGTCCCCCAAGTGCGAGATTATAAATGTACACCATCACACCGCTTGGGATGTCTCCTCACTACTGCATCGTTGCTGGGCCCAGCATTTTCCATCCATGAATGGAAAAAAAGTTTTGTTTTGTTTTTTTGAGACAGGGTCTCCCTGATGCTAGCTCTGCTTCCTGGAACCCTCTGTAGACCCAGGCTGGCCTTGAACCAGAAAATCTGCTGCCTCTGCCTCCCAGTGCTAGGAAGTAAAAGCGTGTGCCACCACGCCCTGGCTTTCTTCACGTGCTGTTTTTAGATTAAGTCCCTGTTTTGATTGTTAACATTGTATTCCTTATAGGGGATTTTCCACTTGGTCTGGGTATTGTTTCAATTCCTTTAGCAGCTCATGAGGTCACAGTGGGAGTCACAGGCTTAGGATCACCGGGTTCTGCCAAGTTGTGTACATGGTGCAAAACAACCTAGAATACGTGTCCCGATTGCAGCAGAGGGCACTGTGGGGCACTGCTGGGCGGAACTGGAGGGGGGAGAGAGTAACTACAAATAGATAACTCCGGTCTTGAGTTGGGTCTTGGAGGGCGGAACCACAGAATCATCATCCCTACTTACCACTCAACAGTGAACCCAACAGTACAGAAAACCCTGGCACCCATGGTCGGCGAGCTGACGGTTGTCGTCATGGGAGTGACGATAGGACAGATATACTCCCAGGACATGGCCTGTGGCACCTTCATTAAGAGACCAGCTCCACCAACCACAGAGGCAAAGTCCAAGCCTGTCTAAAAATCAGGGTTAGCCTCCTAATGAAGACAAATGAGCGTCCCTGAGACCTGGCAAGGCACAGATCCCCCAGGCCCAGACCACTTAGAACCTTTAGGGCTTAGCCTAACTTCTCCCCAAGATTCCAGAGACATGTATACCAAGGCCCCCAAAACCCTTCATGGTAGGTAACTGGTGACTATGACAGGCTTGCCAGACTGGGGGAAAATCACATTTGAGAGTCACATTGTCTCTGAAGTCAGGCTTGGAGCCAGCTAGTGATAGATCCTGGCGCTTGTATGTGGTGAAATGGTTTGAGGGAGGGAATATCCTGAGACAAGTTCTCAGTGTCCTCAACGTTCTGGCTGTCCTTTCCCACACTATCCTGGGAATGATATGGGCTATATCTAAGACATTGAACTTCCAACCATGGTTACAACCCTACTGGGATTTCCAAACCCTTCTAAGGATCTTTCTCATCCCCCCTCCTGAGCAGGATCCAAGCCTTGATTTCCCTCCTACCTCTGACCACTTCCTCTGACCACTTCCCTGAACTCTGACAAAAGACAGGGCTCAGCCAGTTTTAGCTCCCGCCAAGCTTGGCCTCAGCTATAGCCTGGTCAAGGGTGACACAGAAGTACTTAGACAAGCCCATAGCAGTGGCAGTCATGGAGGTGAGGCAGAGATCCCTTCCTTACAGAACATGTTAAGAAAGCAGGGGCGGAGTGGGCAAGGNTTTATTTCGGTATGTATATCAATGTACTGTCTGCATGCAGGTTTGTGCACCCGTGTCGTGCAATGCCGCGGAGGTCAGAAGAGGGTCTCGGATTCCCCTGGAACTGGAGTTCTCCTGGAACTGGAGTTTCAGACGGCTCTCGGCCGCCATGTGGGTGCTGGGGATCGAACCCCGGTCCTCTGCAAGAGCGGTCGGCGCTCTTAACCGCTAGGCCATCTCTCCAGCCCCAAGTTATACTTCTTTTTACCTGCATGCAACTTTACTGTTAAAATGTGAATCTCTAAATGTGCTTTAGAATTAACCTATCACAATTCATGTTGGGCAAAAGACACTAGTGGTACATGTCTTTGATCTCAGAAGAGGCAAGTGGCTCTCTGTGAGTTATAGGCCAGCCTAGTCTACTTAGCAAGTTCCAGGTCAACTATAGTTGTTAGGTTCATTTTGAGGGGAGATTTGGTGCAGAGAGGAGAAAATGTCAGGATTCTGACGAAAAGGAAGTTGGGTTTTTTTCAGGCATGGCAGCTGGCCTGCTAGGATGACCAGCATTAGAATGTCCCCCAAGGGCTGGAGAGATGGCCTAATAGTTAAGAGCACTGACTGCTCTCAGAGGACCTGGGTTCGATCCCCAGAACCCACATGACGGCTAAGAACCGTCTGTAACTCCAATCCCAGGAGAGCTCCAGTTCCAGGGGAATCTGAGACCCTCTTCTGACCTCCCTAGCATTGCACGACACAGGTGCACAAACCTACATGCAGACAGTACATTCATACACATACAAAAATAAATAAAAATTAAAAAAATTAAAAAAACCTCTCTTAGCTGTTTGCAGCCACATACAAGTACAAATCACATATGCAGGCATGTGCTTACTGACATCTGGTTAATGTTACAGGGTATATAAATATACTGGATGACACATTGGTTGCAACATATCTTGGGCATTGCATCTGCTTAAACTGCAGCCCTCAGACAAGGTTCCAGAAAAGGGCATAATGGCTTTAGCCATGCATAAGTATGTGAGAGTGGCTGATGCATTCCTTGCTGATCTGGTTGAGAAGCAGACTTTAGTCTCAGTTTGACACCACAGGGGAACAATGACCAGGGGTCAGTATAGAGAGAGGAAAGGCTTGGGGGTATCTGTGGAAGGGAGACCCTACCCAGGCATGCTGGGATACCCTCATTCTCTTCATATGCATGCTTACACTGGAAGCTTCTGGAGCATGGGACATTGCCAATGGAACCCAAGTCTCCAAGTGGCATAGCTAGGGTCATGGCTATGGTGCCAATAATGTTGGCAGCAGCTGTTGTGAGGGATTACAGGCAATAAATCATGAAAAGCAGTATTGCTACTGGATTGATTGAGCCATCATGAACCCTAACTGTGTCTTCTCATGACTAAGGGTACCCAACATAGCCAGAGTAGTAGACATCACAGCAGAGGCTCAGAGAGGATTGAGAAATACGTAGGTTGTCCTAAGTGGACAGGTCTGTAGGGCTTGTGCATTCCACATATTCAGCTAGAAAGTATAAAGTCTGGCTAGGTCAGGAGAGGACACAATAATTACACTATAACAACCAACCTTCCTGGCTTATATGACCATGTGTACAAGTCCCTCCATTTGGTCCTCCTTCACCAGAAGAGGAACTCTGTTAAGATTGTATCCAAGCCCGGCGTGGTGGCGCACGCCTTTAATCCTAGCACTTGGGAGGCAGAGGCAGTTGGATCTTTGTGAGTTCAAGGCCAGCCTGGTCTACAGAGTGAGTTCCAGGACAGCTGGGGCTACAGGGAGACCCTGTCTCGAAAAGACCAAAAAAATAAAATAAAATAATAATAATAATAACAATAAAGATACGTATCCAGAGCTGGAGAGATGACTGAGCAGTTAGGAATATTTGCTGCAGTTGGGCACGGTGGCTCACGCCTTTAATCCCAGCACTTGGGAGGCAGAGACAGGTGGATCTCTGTGAGTTCAAAGCCAGCCTGGTCTACACAGTGAGTTCCATCTGGGGCTACAGGGAGACCCTGTCTCAAAACAAAACAAAACAAAACAAAACAAAATAAAACAGTATATTTGCTGCTCTTCCAGAGGACCCGGTTTGATTCCTACCACCTAACAGCTGTCTGTGACTCCAGTTCTAGAGGATCCAGCACCTCTTCTGGCCTCTGCAGAGCACTGCACACACATGTGGTGCACTTACATACATGTAGGCAAAACACTCATACACAGAAAATAGAAATAATAAAATATTTTAAAAGACAGGTATCCACAAAAAAAAAAAAACGTGGGTACACACACACACACACACACACACACACACCGAAAGATAAGTATTCAGGCCCAGCAAAATGGCTCAACAGATAAAGGCACTTACTGTGCAAGGCTGGTAACCTGAGCTTGATTCCTGGAACTCCCACAAAGATTGAGGGAGAGAAGCAGATCATTGAGTCCTCAGGCTTGATGCATACAGTATGCTCCCTCTCATAATAATAATTTTTAAATTAAAAATAAAAAGTTTTCCAACTTGAAGCCTAGTGTAATAGGTAGGAAGGACAAAGACTTGTCACGTATACTTGTGGGCTGTGAACAAAACAACCAGGAGTGTAGGTTTGCTACTGCTAACTATGCTCACCTACATAGCTAGGTACCCAGAAGCATAAGATGTACCTACCTATTTGTGCTCTCCACATGACAAGAACTCCTATAACGAAAGGCCACAGTCAAGATATCCAAGACAGAAGAAGGGTGGACCCAAGCCCAGGATAGGGTCTCTGTTGTAGCCACACAAGCATGTAGCATACACAAATTTCTGCCTAACCATCTACCAGAAGTGCTTACCTTTCACAGTGTTGACTCATGGTGACCCCAAGGCATGCTTGGCAGTCACCTATAAGAAGGAGGTACAGGGGGCTAGAGAGAGGGCCCAGCGGTTAAGAGCGCCGACTGCTCTTGCAGAGGACCTGGGTTCGATCCCCAGCACCCACATGGTGGTTGAGAACCATCTTTAACTCCAGTTCCAGGGGAATCTGACACCCTCTTCTGACCTCTGCAGCACTGCATGACACAGGTGCACAAACCTACACGCAGACAGTACATTCATACACATAAAAAGTAAATTTAGGGCTGGAGAGATGGCCTAGCGGTTAAGAGCGCCGACCGCTCTTGCAGAGGACCCGGGTTCGATCCCCAGCACCCACATGGCGGCCGAGAGCCGTCTGAAACTCCAGTTCCAGGAGAACTCCAGTTCCAGGGGAATCCGAGACCCTCTTCTGACCTCCGCGGCATTGCACGACACGGGTGCACAAACCTGCATGCAGACAGTACATTGATATACATACCGAAATAAATAAAAAAAAA
>VZQC01004139.1:2345378-2367149 GCA_009823505.1 Rhizomys pruinosus | reverse complement strand
TTTTTCTCTCTCTCTCTCTCTCTCTCTCTCTCTCTCTCTCTCTCTCTCTCTCTCTCCCTCTCTCCTTTTTTTTAATTTTTTTCAAAACTTTTATTTATTTTTTATGTGTATGAATGTACTATCTGCGTGTAGGTTTGTGCACCCGTGTCATGCAATGCCAAGGAGGTCAGAAGAGGGCGTTGGATTCCCCTGGAACTGGAGCTAAAGACGGTTCTCAGCTGCCATGTGGGTGCTGGGGATCAAACCCGGGTCTTCTGCAAACCCGGGTTTTCTGCAAGAGCAGTCAGCGTTCTTAACTGCTAGGCCATTTCTCCAGCCCATTTTTTTGTCTTTATGAGACAGGGTCTTCCTGTAGTCTCAGCTGTCCTGGAACTCACTCTGTAGACCAGGCTGGCCTTGAACTCACAAAGATCTGCCTACCTCTGCCTCCCAAGTGCTAGGATTAAAGGCGTGTGCCACCACACCCAGCCATAGTTCTCTTTTAACCTCTGCTTTGTAACCTCCTCAAGCCTAGGATACCCTCTGATAGAAGCCAGCTCCAGAGAACAGGGCTGAAATGTGGCAGACCAGGAGGACATGAAACTTGGGATGCCTCCTCCCTCCCTCCTTCTCTCCCTTTCACTTCATTGTTTTTGCCTCTCTCTCTGTCTGTCTGTCTGTGTCTGTATGTTTTGCAGAAGTGCTTGCCCATGTGTATGCGTATGGAAGCCAGGGATTGATGATGGGTTCTTCAATCATCCCTCCACATCATCTCCAGCCATGCTGCTGGCAAGGCCTTTCCTCATTGTTCCCATGCAGCCTACTTGGAGTTCCTGCAGATGCCACGTGGCCTTTACCAACGGCAGGAGGATAGAAGGCAGCAAGGGAGAGCAGTGAGCCTAGCCCTACTCACACACACCGGCCACTCCCTCCTCGTCTGGGCCCTCATTAACTTCCTTGTGTTCCCCAGCCTGTTTCCTAATAGCTTCTAAATCTTTATGTCCCCTCTCTCTAGAGGCTCATCTAGTCTAGACAATGCCATCTCTCACTCAGAATCATTTCAGCAATCTCCATTTGGGGCTCCTCCCCCAACAATCCATTTCACCGTATCTTCCATGGTTCCTCACTTCTCCAGGGGGTAAATGTAAAGCCTCTCTCTTAGTCCATGAAACTTTGTAAGCTTGGGCCCCTGCCTGTTCTCACCTTCCATCCTATTTACCAACCCCCCTGCCTGGACTGCACAACCCTGTCACTGGTAATTATCCTATTGGTACAATTCCGGACTTCTGTGATCTCCCACCTGCCAGCATCACTGCATAAATCCTGTCCTGCTGTAATTTATGTCTCCATCAGATGTGGCAGTGCCCCCAAGAACTTCATGGAATCCAGGAAGACTGGTGCTCCCTAAAGGCCTCCATGCCCCCTTTGTGCTCCATACCCTCAATGGCTTGGGTTGCATGATCATGGTTCAAAGCAGAAAGGTCTAGGTAGAGCCACAGCTGTACTGGGAATGGGGAAAGGCATGGAGGTAAGATGAGCATGATTACTTGGTCCCAGGGATGTCTCTTTCTCTTTCTCTTCCTCATCCTCCTCCACCTCCTCTTCCTTCCTTTCCTATTCCCCCCCCCTTCTTTTTTGTTCTTCACTGAGACAGTCTTAATATGGAGCCCAACTGGCCTCCAACTTACTTGGGATCCTCTTGCTTCAGCTTGAGGGGGATTACATGTATGCACACGTGGCTTGGGATGCCTCCTCCCTTCCTGGGTCTCTCTCCTCTTTGGTCTGTGTGTGTGTGTGTGTGTGCACGCGCGCACGTGCACATGTGCTCATGATGTGCAGGTGTGCTTGCCCATGGGGTGCATATGGAAGCCAGGGATTGATGACAGGTTCTTCAATCGCTTCACCTTATTTTTATTGCCCACATTTATTTACATATTTATTTGTATGAGTGTTTTACCTGCATGTGTGAAACTGCACCCATGTTGGTGCAAAGCCAGTGAAGGCCAGAAGAGGGCACTGGATCCCCTGGAACTGGAATTATAGCTGTTAGTCACCAGGTGGGTGCTGGGAACTAATTACCCCAGAACCTTTGATGAACTAGTGCTCTGCTCTTAACTGCTCCATCTCTCCAGCCCCAACTCCCCCTTTTGAGAGTCTCACTATGTAGCTTTGGTTGACCTGAAACTCACTATGTAGACCAGGCTGGCCTTGAACTAATTTTCCTTATTTTTAATGATGGAAACAGGAATACAACTAAAACCAAAGCTTCTGGAAGAACCACTTGTTTTTTTAAATTTTTTTTTATTTCTGTATGTGTATGAATGTACTGTCTGCATGCAGGTCTGTGCACCCATGTCGTGCAATGCCGCGGAGGTCAGAAGAGGGTTTCGGATTCCCCTGGAACTGGAGTTCTCCTGGAATTGGAGTTTCAGATGGTTCTTGGCCACCATGTGGGTGCTGGGGATCGAACCCGGGTCCTCTGCAAGAGCGGTCGGCGCTCTTAACCGCTAGGCCATCCCTCCAGCCCCAGAACCACTTGTTCTTACTCATCTTCTATCACTCCTCAGACTAGACCTTGCCCTCAAATTTGGCCATGTGTTTCAGAGCTGGGTCTGTAAAGGTAGCTTTGTTGACTAGTTTTATTCAAGGGAACATCCACAGAGTACCCTGTGGGCATGAGGCGACTGTAGTTTGAAACTTCCATAAAAGATTTGATCTCTGATCTCTTAGCAATTTTCTTTTCATCCATGGTAGCTGTCACTCTGTGGGATAAGTCAATTCCAGCCACCACAGCAAGGATATAGGAGTGGTCTGAAGTGCCATCTGATGTTCAAGATGAGAGCTTTATTAGTGGTGTCCAGTTGGGACCAGCACCAGTTTCCTGAACCTGCCTATTTCAGCAGCAACAGGTAGGTACTGAGCAGAAAGTCATTCTTCCAGTAACCTTTCACCCAGTGTTTATTCATGTGGCCTTTTTTTTTTTGGTCTTTTTGAGACAGGGTCTCCCTTTAGTCCCAGCTGGCCTGGAGCTCCCTTATGTAGACCAGGCTGGCCTTGAACTCACAGAGATCCACCTGCCTCTGCCTCCTGAGTTCTGGGATTCTCTGGGGTTAAAGGTGTGTGCCACCACACCCAGCCATGTGGCCTCTTTATGAGGGAGAGGGGGTTAAGGGTCTTAGGATGTACCCCTAGCTCGCTTGAAACTTACTACATAGACCAGACTGGGCTGCAACTCATAGAGATCCACTTTATCTGCCTCCAGAGTGTTGGGATTTAAAGGGGTGTGCTACCATTCCCACCCTCATCTTTGGGACATGGTCTCTCACTGAACCTGGAACTTTTCATTTTGGCTAGACTAGCACGCCAGTGAAGCCCAGGATCCATTTGTATCTGCCCCCCCCCCCACGGCGGCACTGGAGTCACAGGGCACACACCACACCTGGCTTTTTTTTTTTTCTTTCCCTTTTTGAGACACAGTCTCCCTGTAGCCCCAGCTGGCCTTTTTACTTGCTATGTGAACCAGGCTGGCCTTGATCTTAGAGACATGCCTGCCTCTGCCTCTAGAGTGCTGGGATTAAAGGTGTGCATCACCACACCCAGCTCACATGTGGCTTTTTTATGAGTCCAGGCCAGCTGGGGCTACAGGGAACCTGTCTCAAAAGCTAAAAAAAAAAAAAAAAAAAAAAAAAAAAATTGTCTCCCAAGTGATAGCATTAAAGATATACACCACCACACCCAGCAAAAAAAGATTATTTTTATTTTTATGTATAGGGGTGTACTTAGAGGCCAGAAGGTGTCAGATCCTCTGCAGCTAGAGTTACAGGCAGTTGAGCTGCCTCACATGGAGTCTGAACTGAGGTCCTCTGGAAAAGCAAGTGTTCCTCTTCAGGTCCCTGGTTTGTTTTTTTTTAGGACAGTACGTAACCCAGGCTAACTTCAAACCCATGATCCTTTCCTTCAGTCCCCCAAGTGCTGAGATTATAAATGTACACCATCACACCGCTTGGGATGTCTCCTCACTACTGCATCGTTGCTGGGCCCAGCATTTCCATCATGAATGGAAAAACAGTTTTGTTTTGTTTTTTGAGACAGGGTCTCCCTGTAGCTCTGGCTATCCTGGAACTCACTCTGTAGACCAGGCTGGCCTTGAACTCAGAAATCTGCCTGCCTCTGCCTCCCAAGTGCTAGGATTAAAGGCGTGTGCCACCACGCCTGGCTTTCACGTGCTGTTTTTAGATTAAGTCCCTGTTTTGATTGTTAACATTGTATTCCTTATAGGGGATTTTCCACTTGGTCTGGGTATTGTTTCAATTCCTTTAGCAGCTCATGAGGTCACAGTGGGAGTCACAGGCTTAGGATCACCGGGTTCTGCCAAGTTGTGTACATGGTGCAAAACCACCTAGAAGACGTGTCCTGAGTGCAGCAGATGGGCACTGTGGGCACTGCTGGGCAGGAACTGGAGATAACACAAATAGATAACTGCCTGTCTTGATTTCTTGAGGGTCAGGAACCACAGAATCACCCCTACTTACCACTCAACGTAACCCAACTACAAACCTGGCACCCATGCCACTGACTTGTCTCATGACATAGGACAATATACTCCAGGACAGGGGCACTGTGGGCACCTTCAGGAAGAGACCAGCTCCACCAACCACAGAGGCAAAGTCCAAGCCTGTCTAAAAATCAGGGTTAGCCTCCTAATGAAGACAAATGAGCGTCCCTGAGACCTGGCAAGGCACAGATCCCCCAGGCCCAGACCACTTAGAACCTTTAGGGCTTAGCCTAACTTCTCCCCAAGATTCCAGAGACATGTATACCAAGGCCCCCAAAACCCTTCATGGTAGGTAACTGGTGACTATGACAGGCTTGCCAGACTGGGGGAAAATCACATTTGAGAGTCACATTGTCTCTGAAGTCAGGCTTGGAGCCAGCTAGTGATAGATCCTGGCGCTTGTATGTGGTGAAATGGTTTGAGGGAGGGAATATCCTGAGACAAGTTCTCAGTGTCCTCAACGTTCTGGCTGTCCTTTCCCACACTATCCTGGGAATGATATGGGCTATATCTAAGACATTGAACTTCCAACCATGGTTACAACCCTACTGGGATTTCCAAACCCTTCTAAGGATCTTTCTCATCCCCCCTCCTGAGCAGGATCCAAGCCTTGATTTCCCTCCTACCTCTGACCACTTCCTCTGACCACTTCCCTGAACTCTGACAAAAGACAGGGCTCAGCCAGTTTTAGCTCCCGCCAAGCTTGGCCTCAGCTATAGCCTGGTCAAGGGTGACACAGAAGTACTTAGACAAGCCCATAGCAGTGGCAGTCATGGAGGTGAGGCAGAGATCCCTTCCTTACAGAACATGTTAAGAAAGCAGGGGCGGAGTGGGCAAGGTGACCCCCAACTCCTTAATGCTAATTAGTGCTGCCTTGATCTTGCTGTTGCAGATACTCCCAAAAGCAGGCATGGGGCCAGCAGAAGGAGGGGATATTGGGTTATTTCTCATACTCCAGAGCTATGGCTATAGAAAAGAGTAGTGGGGCTAGAGAAATGTCTCAGTGATTAAGAGCACTGGCTGCTCTTACAGGGGACCCAGGTTCAAATCCCAGCACCCACATGGCGGCTAACAACCCACAACTCCTGTTTCAGGGAATCTGATGCCCTTTTCTGTCCTCTGCAGGCACTGCATGACATGGGTGCACTTACATACAAACAAACATGACATTCATACACATAAAAAAGTAAATAAAAAGCCGGGCATGGTGACGCACACCTTTAATCCTAGCACTTGGGAGGCAGAGGCAGGTGGATCTTTGTGAGTTCAAGGCCAGCCTAGTCTACAAAGCGAGTTCCAGGACAGCTGGAGCTACAGGGAGACCCTGTCTCAAAAAGACAAAAAAAAAAAGTAAATAAAAAAATTTGAAAGGAGTAGCTGAGAGGTGGAGGCAAGCCATCTAGAAGGGTCAGGGGTGTGGGGAATCATATGTGTTGCAAGACAGGCTGAGTGCAAGTTTGGAATATTACAGTGCCTGAGGCTGAAAAAAAGGAGGGACACCTTGGTGCACTCCCCAATGGCTTCATGGAAGTAGATGAACAGATTAAGAGCTAGGATTGGGGCTGGAGAGATGGCCTAGAGGTTAGGAGCACAGACTGTTCTTGCAGAGGACCCGGGTTCGATCCCCAGCACCCACATGGCAGCTAAGAACCGTCTGTAACTCCAATTCCAGGAGAACTCCAGTTCCAGGGGAATCCAAGACTCTCTTCTGACCTCCACGGCATTGCACGACACGGGTGCACAAACCTACATGCAGACAGTACATTCATACACATACAGAAATAAATAAAATTAAAAAAAAAAAGAGAGAGCTAGGATTAAATAGGTTAAACAGTTTGTAGGGGCTTGAAAGATGGTGCCCAACCATCTATAACTCCAGTTCCAGATCTGCTGCTCTCTTCTGGCCTCCATGGCACTGCACCCAGATGCTGTACTTACATATACGCAGGCAAAACACTTGCAGACATTAAATAGATTTAAAAAATTTTAAAAAGCATTTGTAACATTCAAGGCAAAAAGAGAATAGAATCATTCTTTGAACAGAGTCTTCCTCCAAATATGCTTGTTTTCATTTTTTTTTTTTTTTTTTTTTTGGTCTTTTCGAGACAGGGTCTCCCTGTAGCCCCAGCTGTCCTGGAACTCACTCTGTCTCCGTAGACCAGGCTGGCCTTGAACTCACAAAGATCCACCTGCTTCTGCCTCCCAAGTGCTAGGATTAAAGGCGTGCGCCACCACGCCCGGTGTTTTCAAACAGTTTTAAGAGCAGTGTAGATTACTGTTGCAACACATTTAACCACTTTCCTTCTTCCATTCTCAAAGCACTCACCTGAGAGAATATGCCAATTCAGCTAGCTGTAAAAGGACTAACCCTAATGCCACTTCCTAGTGGTCAGGAAATGGTATCCATTCATGTGCTGTCTATACTCACAACAGCCTTACATACTGTAACTCCTAGAAGCTCAATACTCAAGGTCATGAACAAATCAGAGTGGGGCAAAGATTACCAGAAAATGGGTACAGTCCAACCAACCACCTACAGGGCCTCTCCCATTCTCTGCCTACCAGATCTTGCTGCTGCCATAGCCACTCTGGGAGAACACGTTCTCAGTGCCACTGCTTTAGACAGGAGTCATAGAAACCTGGTGGGGTGGAGAGCCCAAGACTGACTAAGTAGGTACACGGTCAGCTTTACCCCAAAGTTTCATAGCATAGGCTGTTCCCTTAAACATCCAATAACTCAGAATCCCAGAGGAACTAAACTAAGATACCACACAGATATTGTCCCTACAACCCCCCAAAAAAGTCTCTTCAGGGGCTGGAGAGAGCCTAGCAGTTAAGAGCACCGATTACTCTTGCAGAGGACCGGGGTTTGATCCCCAGCACCCACATGGTGGCTAAGAACCGTCTGTAACTCCAATTCCAGGAGAACTCCAGTTCCAGGGAATCCAAGACCCTCTTCTGACCTCCGCAGCATTGCACGACACGGGTGCACAAACCTACATGCTGACAGTACATTCATACACATACAAAAATAAATAAAAATTTTTTAAAAAGTAGTTTAAAAAAAAAGTCTCTTCAGAGCCTTCACCCTTTCTCAACTGCAGGTGACTGACAATGAACAGGCTTGAGACCATGGAGGTGACAGTGAATTAAATTTAAAGGCTCTGGTCACAGGCAAAAACCAACTTGCTGCTGAGCAGGTAGCAACTCACTTGAGCAGCCAAACCAGCAAATGTACCTGGCAGTTGCTGGGCAACTACTCAAGCAGTCTGGGCAGGGCAATATGTGAACCCACTCCATGAAGAGGCCTGATTTCTTCCCCCTCTAGCTGGCTCTTTGTGAAAGAACCAAATCCTTATCTTCGGTGGCAACAGCAGCAGAACTAGGAAGGGAAGCAATCTGACAGGAAGTACTGGGCACTGAGAGCTGTAATCAGGCCTGACAGCATACAGAGCGGGCTCAAAGCTGAGATACTGAGTTAAGAGTGGCTCTGCTGGGCGTGGTGGTGCACGCCTTTAATCCTGGCACTCAGGAGGCAGAGGCAAGTGGATCTTTGTGAGTTCAAGGCCAGCCTGCTCTACAGACTGAGTTCCAGGACAGCTGAGGTTACAGGGAGACCCTGTCTCAAAAAGACAAAAAAAAAAAAAAAAAAAAACTTGAAAAGAAAAGAAAAAAAAGAGTGGCTCTTAGGTCATTTCCATACACTGTATATGAAAGCAGACTCCCAAGGGCAAGTCACATGCAGGGTCATAGCACAACTGTGGGCAAAAAAGGCTCCAGAGATTGGGGAATCAAGGGAGATGCACCCAGGGGAGGAACATTAAAAGCACTTACCAGATGCAGAAGGGGTGAAGACGCACACAAAGCTTCTCCATAGGTCCACTGCACAAGGCAGCTGGTACTAATGGGGCCCAGGCAAACCAAGAGAAAGTATTTGATTCTCAAATGCTGCTATCATTCTCAGACCCTAAAACTGTCACTAGAAATTTCTGGGGAATGTTTCCCCTTCTCTATTTGCCTCAGCCACTACAGATACCAATGAACTACAAATGGGCAGAGAAGCTTCCTCCACTCATGGTCTAGCCTAATCTCTAAGGCAGGATGCATCAACAATGTCCAAAACATGAAGGCCATGTTAGGGGGCGTAGTAAAGTTGGACTTGGGAGGAGATGGAGCACTTGGAATCTAGTCAGAACTGGTGAGGCACAGGTGGAATGCTCCTGAATCCATTACACAGGTCCACAGAGAGGACAGATCCAGATTCAAAGCCCACCCCCTTGTCACCAAGAAAGTGAGGGCTGCCACTTTCTGAAGATGAGAGGTGTGTTTACCCTTTCAAACCTGGTCCATTCCCTAGGATAAGCCTAAGAAAAACTTTAAGAGTTCAGGCAGAGCTTGCTAAGACAAGGACGGCCAGGCTGGCTGCTTGGTTCCCAGAGAGGAATACCACAGAGGGTCTCCTCTGGCCTAAAACCCTGCTAGATACAAGGTTTCCCACTGAGGTGCCCTGATCTTGAACGGGGCCCATCTGGTGAAAAACTGAGAAAATCTCAAGGAGATGTTCTACCTCCCACAGCTCTGTCCCTGACCTTGGGAAATGTCTCACACTTCCACAGAACCCAGCACTTGAACTTTCCCTCATCTCTCTAGAAGCCAGGGAGTTGCCCCTTTCCACAATGTTACCCACAAAATTACTCTTTCCAGACCTTATTCCTGGGGCTACTTTTGCCAGCAGCCACATACATTCCCCACCCATCATAACAAACAAAAAAACAAACAAAAAAACAAACAAAAAAACAAACAAAAAACAAACAAAAAAACAAGGGGTAAGCAGGGAGACTGGAAGGTGGAAAGGTATAAAATGTGATAGATGGAACAGTGGATAAACAACTTGAAGAACAAATCACAGTGCATTGCGCCATGAGAATACCCCTCCCACTACCCACCCCATCCCAAATCCTCGGCTTTTGAAAGGAGGCTGGTGACCACCAGGGTCCTGGAGAGGTGCCCAGTCTGCAAAGCTGCACAGTACACGAGCGTGGCACACTGTGCCGCTGGCCACATGGACTGCTCAGCTGCTTCCCACTACTGTGGGGAGGAATCAGGATGCTGAGTGTGGTGGCAATGGCTGGAGTCGTACTACTGGAGAGAGATTTACATGGAGGATGCGCTGGGCCCGCTGTCGAACCTCCTCATCTGAGGACTTCCTGTCTACCTTTATAGCCTGGGGCTTTCGAAGCTTTGTTGTTGCAGGCCCACACCATGCCTTAGAAGACTGGGGCATGAGTCGTGTTCTCTTCTTAGGAGGAAGATCCTTCGCCTCCTCGGCCTTTTTCCTCTTCTGCCCCACAGTCTCAGAGCATCTTCTCTGGCCCTTCCTTCCAGTCCTGGCCTGAACAGATCCCTTTGGTCTGCCCATGCGCTGGGTCCGAGCTGCCTTGGCCTTGGCCTTGGCCTGCAGTACTTTGGCTTTAGCCTTGGCCCTCACCACTATGGCCTTGGCTTTGGCCTGTGCTACGCTGTCCTTGGCCTGTGTTGTTGCCTTGGCCTTGGCCTGTGTTGCCTTGGCTTGTGCTGCCTTAGCCCCGGCCTGTGATGCTTTGGCCTGGGTTTGAACCACGCTGGCCTGGGCACCAGCAGCTTTGGTCATTGTTTGAGATGCCTTGGTCCGGACTGTTTTGGTGCTCAGGGCAGAGGTCCCTTTAATTTGTAGGCCACTGAGGGAACCAGTGGCTCTGGATGTCTTGCTCTGTGTCCCAGTACCTCGTTGGGGTCCAGCCCCAAGGCCTTTGCTGGTCAGATTTTTGAGGCTCTTGCTTGTGTTTTTTCTGGTAGCTCTAAACTGTGGATTCCCTGAACCTTTCCTCAGTTTCAGGGGAGAGTTCCCAAGTGACAGATGCAATGACTGTGCCTTGTGCTTAGCACTCAAGCAAGGAGTCTTAAGTGGAACCAGTGCCTCAAGAACAACAGAGAGCCGCATGGCAGGGTAGACACCTGGATAGAGGTGAGCAGGGAAGCCTACTGTTGTACCACTGGTGCGGCTGGCACTTGATTGCTTCAGGGAGCTCAGCAGCAGATTGGTTGTACCATGTTTGGCAAGAGCTGGTGTGGGCCCATTGGCCAGCCTGCCAGACAGTGGCATAGGAAGCAGTGTGGCCCGGCCTGCAGGTAATGACACAGCAGTTTGGGGAGCCCTAGTTGGAGGTGATGTGGCAGGTTGGTTGGTGGTGCGAGCCTGTAGCTTCGTCTGGCTGGGGGGTTTAGCTGTACATGAACTATAGCCATAGACATCACCACTGCGCAGAATTGTAGGTTGGAAGCCATCATCTCGCAGGCCCTGTAGGAAGGCCACAAGCTGGGCCTCTGTGGCACTGAGATCCTGGCTCATGGGATTAAAGACAAGCAGCGCCTCTTCCAGGGCTTTCTTTCCTGCCGTGGAGATGCGTGACCAGGAGTGCACAGCTTTCTCCTCCGCATGCTGCACTACCATGCTCATGGCATCAGGCACTGCAGATCTGCCTGGGTATCCACAAGCCAGCACTTGGCACCTCCAAAGCAAGAAGAAAAGAGTTGGTAAGAATGGTACCAAGATATGGAATGGAACTAGATCAGGTAGACAGGTCAATCAGGGCTCCCAGTCTCCATGACAAAAGGACCTGAACTAAATAAACCACTGTCTAGGGTAAATCCCTGGCCTCTTAACCCCTTCTACAAAACTGGTGCATGTATAGATCTGGCATTTCTTCAGCATACATGCTCAGAAGCACCTCAGAGCCATCTACTCTACTGCTGGGTTCCTGGGAGGATTTAAACCTGGGTCATTTTTTATTCAGATGTATTTTTCTTTGGATTTTGGTTTGTGAGATAAGGTCTCATATAGCCTAGGCTGGCCCTGAACTCCTGACCCCTTTGCTTCTATCTCCCAATTGTTGAGATTACAGACATGCACTACCACCCTTGTTTTGTTGTTGTTACTATTGTTTTTCTTTGGAGACAGGATCTCACTATGACGTATGTTCTCCAGCTTGCTATGGAGCCCAAACTGACCTCAAACTCACAACCCTCCTGCCTCAGCCTCTCAAGTGATTTGATTACAAGTGTATACCAACAACTTTGCTAAATTCTGTATTTTATTCTTCTGTCTCTCTCTTTTGTTGCCAATCTGGCCCTTGAACTGGTGGGTGCAAGCAGTCCTCACACCTCAACTCCCCAAGTACCTGGAACTACAGACATCCTACCATGCCTGGGTTTATATTTTGATGCCAAATATCTAGACTCTGCCCTGGGAATACAGGCAATATCCCCATCCTTAAGGATTCCAGTCCTGAAGTCAAGACAGAGCCACTATTTTTATTTATTTATTTATTTGTTTATTTATTTATTTATTTTTGGTCTTTTCGAGACAGGGTTTCCCTGTAGCCATAGCTGTCTGGAACTCGCTCTGTAGACCAGGCTGGCCTTGAACTCACAAAGATCCGCCTGCCTCTGCCTCCCGAGTGCTAGGATTAAAGGCGTGCGCCACCACGGCCGGCTAAGACAGAGCCACTATTAAGGTTCTCGGAGTATATGGTCTTACCCAGTTTAGCTTACCATTAAGTTAAGGAAGGACTCCTGGGAGAGGTAACTCCTACACAGAGGAGCAACAAACAGAAAAGGACCAGGTGCATATGGAAAAAACAAAAACAAAACAAAACAAAAAAACAGGTGCATGGAACATCGGGCACATGTCTAAAGTGACAAACAGTAAGGGACATCTGGGGCAGAATCTGAGATCACAGCTGGGGTTAAATGAAAAAATGGATTAAAGGCTTTGAATATAGGCCCAAAGGTCCAGAGTTTCACCCAACATTCATGCCCATCTCTGTTCCTCCAGCTGCTAGTGTTTTAGAGCAGGAGGTGGATGATCTTCCTGCCCACTAGATTCTGCTTTCAGGATTCATAGACTATTCCAAAACCTAGTTCCCAGCCCTAGAGTCATGGGGTACAACATCAATAAAATCAGATGCTCCAAAAAAGCTGTTGAGTATCAGGTACAAATGATATCTCTAGGCAAATGAAGGGAGGGGGAACCCGGCAGCCACACCAAGGTTTGAAGACAATGGGAAACAAAGCTCCAACTAGGATGGTAAGCTAAGTGAACCTTCAAGGTCTGAGCTGTCCTACCCAGAGGTTAGAAGGTTGTAGAACTCGGGGCCGGAGAGGTGGCCTACAAGAGCACCGACTGCTCTTGCAGAGGGGGTTCGATCCCCACCCACATGGTGGCTGAGAACCATCTTTAACTCCAGTTCCAGGGGAATCCAACATCCTCTTCTGACATCTGTGGCATTGCACGACACGGGTGCACAAACCTACATGCAGACAGTACATTCATACACATACAAAAATAAAATTTAAAAATATTTTTAAAAAGAAGGTTGTTGACCTCGATAAAGCAGCAATGCAGCTGTTTGGGAACACCTTGGCCACCCCTCCATCAGCTTCCTCAAGCATAGTTAATATCTAGTACCCCATCCAGCACCTGAGGGCTTCTGGAGGCAAGAGGAGCTCCCCAGCTGCATTGGAGCATGAAAAGATCATTTGGGATGAGACAGGTCCCCAGGGCCTTGAGGCCCTTCTGTGCTGCTGCTTTTTGCACAGCCCTAAAAGAGCAGATGCAGTCTTCGGAATCCCCGGGAGAAAGTGCCCTGGGGCTCTTTGTTTGAAAACATTCTTGGATCCTCAGGTGTCTGAGGCACTTCCTTCCCCAGAGGTTGCTCTCCAAGCACAATCCTTGCACATGACTTTAGTTCTTTATTTATTTATTTATTTATTTTTTGAAAGGGATATAGTTCCTAGGGCTGTTAACTGTACAACGGGGGGTGGGGGGGCGGGGGCGGGACACG
Organism: Rhizomys pruinosus; assembly: GCA_009823505.1. NCBI lineage: Eukaryota > Metazoa > Chordata > Mammalia > Rodentia > Spalacidae > Rhizomys > Rhizomys pruinosus. The sequence continues at coordinate 2,353,733 of VZQC01004139.1, read as the reverse complement.
GGACGACCCTATTTCCCAACCCCAACCTCCGGCGCAGTATCGGGGGTGACCCTAGGAGTTCCTCCCCTAGATCAGCCTGAACCCTTGGGGTGGGGTCTTCTCGGCTTTCAAGAAGCTTCGGAAACAGGCGTAGCCAGGCCACCAACTTGCCTTCACTCAGGCCTTTGGGGCCAGCAGAGGAAGTTGACTGAAGACTGGGGGCGGGAGAGGTACCATTCACACAGACCTGGGGTCAGGGACAGATGGGGACCCTCGGGCTGGGAGACCGCGTCCTTAGGGCCCGAACGGCGATGGGGAGTCGATGGGGAGTCGGGGATCACGGCGGCAGCGGAAAGCGGAGGGCGGACTGTGCTAGCCAGATAGGGATCGCACAGCCCCAGGGTGGGGTCGCTGGGTGGGGGTGGGGGTGGGGGGTCTGGGTTAAGCCGGGGGAGAATGCGGATCCCGGAAGAGTCGGCCACCCGGCCCCTTCGCCCTGCCGCCCTGCCGCCCAGCGGGCCGCCAATCCGCAGCACCGTTAGGTCCGCGGCTCCAACCTACCGGCGCCGCTGCGGGGACCCTGGACGCACCTCTGCGCCGCCTCCGCCGCTCCAACATGGCCGCCTGCTGAGCGCCGGAAGTGTACCGCGCTTCCGCTTCCGGGACCGGCTCACCCTCCTGACCTTTGACCTCAAGTTTTCCCAAAGTGTGGGGGCGGAGCCGACTGAGTACACAGGAGGGCTTCTTGGAGGAGGTGGCCAGGAAGACAACTCCAAACCTAGCAGATCCAGTATGGGAATCTGAGGAGCAGATGGGTACTTGAACCCATCCCCAGGCAAAAATCCCTGGTGCCCAGCTAGGACTGGATGAGGGGCCTTCTGACATTTTTCCTCAGAGGACTTGGTAGTATTGTGTAGTAACATCTGGGTGACCCCCGGGCAAGATCTAGGCAGGTCAATCTTCATTCCAGGGCCTGCTTCTTTCTCCTCACCTGATCAGGAGGTAAAAGACCAGTCAGTGTCTTTTACACCTAAGTGTCTCAGGATAGTCCCTTTGTTTTGCAGCAAAGGTACTACCTATGGAGGACAATAGGCCCTCCTCTCTTCCAGAGAAACAGGCCTATGGCATATTGCATGAAAGGCTGGTATAAACATGTGGATACAAGTGCTACACAGAAACCCAAGAATACTGATCTCCCATCTGTAAGCCACAATATGTCTATGTGCACCGAAGTATACTTGCCCAGGCTTGTGTGTACATATGTAATGGCAAAACCTGGTCCCGCTGCAGCATCTCAGTGGCACAATAGTTCCACTTCAGTCTCTTTTTTTGTTGTTGGGTGTTGTTTCTTTGTTTTTGAGGCAGGTTCTCCCTGTATCCCCAGCTGGCCTAGGACTGGCCTACAAAGGCCAGAGATTCACCTGCCTCTGCCTCCCCAGTTCCCCAGTGCTGGGATTAAAGGTGCCACCATGTCCAATCCACTTCTAGTCTTCTTTTGTTGTTGGGTTTTTTTTTTTTTTTTTGGTATTTTTAGTCCTAGCTGGCCTGGAGCTCACTCTGTAGACCAGGCTGGCCTTGAACTCACAGAGATCCGCCTGCCTCTGCCTCCAGAGTGCTGGTATTATTATTTTTTTGTTTGTCTTTTCGAGACAGGGTCTCCCTGTAGCTCCAGCTGTCCTGGAACTCACTCTGTAGACCAGGCTGGCCTTGAACTCACAAAGATCCGCCTGCCTCAGCCTCCCAAGTGCTAGGATTAAAGGCGTGCGCCACCACGCCCGGCTAAGTCTTTTTTTTTTTTTTTTTTGTCCAGAGTGCTGGTATTAAAGGCATGAGCCACCATGCCTGGCACTAAAGACGGTTCTTAGCTGCCATATGGGTGCTGGGAATTGAACCCGGGTCCTCTGCAAGAGCAGTCAGTGCTCTTAACCACTGAGCCATCTCTCCAGCCCCCACTTCTAGTCTTAACATTGTTCTATGGTCTGGAAGATTACAAACTCAGTGCTTCTACTTTTGTCGTATAGGCAACAGACGGTGGTTACAGAGCCCACTCCTCAGTAGCACCCAATTAGAGGACACAGATCAAAGTAAACCCTAGGACTGAGAACTCAGATGAAGAGAGTTTTCCGAAACTCTGAAAAAAAAAGCCCCACTTGTCAGACACCTCCCTAGTCTAGGTTGGGAGCATTCACAGGAGCCCTAGTTTCATGGATAAGGTAGCAGAAGCATTGGCACCTGGCCAGAGACTGATAGAAATACTGCTATAATTCCAGTTCCCTAGCCTTTACAGTGGTGCCATTTTTGGAGTTTGGGATAGGGAGAAAGGGCTGGATGCTTCATTTAGGGGTTGGCTGCTGGCCTTCCTGCTTTCTGATATAACCCAGCGATATAGAGCAATCCAGGCATCTCTATAAAGATGTGTCCATTTCCTGGGCATGGTGGTGCACATCTTTAACCCCAACATTCAGGAGACAGAGGCTGGTGGATCTCTGTAAGTTCAAGGTAAGTCTAGCAAGTTCCAGGCCAGCTGGGGCTACAGCTGACTCAAAAAGACAAAAAACAAATGTGTCCAGTCTATTTAGTTATACTTCAGACTTTGCTCGATACCTGTTAACTTCTCAGGACCTTAACACTGACAGTAAACCCTGAGTACTTTCAAGTATAGCCGAAGTGTTCAACAAGAACCACAAATTCTCCTGATATTCTGGGATCAGTGCATCTAACCCCTTGTCATGATAGAGAGAAGGAAGGGGATCTCATGGGCCAGGGATGGATTAGAATGCGGAAGTCCCAACTTGACATTTCCAGTTCCCAACTGTGAGTGAGTTCTACTTCTGACCTTGTCCATTTAGGGTCAGGATTGGCTTCTTTATTCCCGGGACCAGTCCAACCTCATTTTCTACTGCTGCTGTCTTCCGAAGCACATGAGCCGTGACTGAGCAAACAGAAGCCACTTCCATGAAGAAGTAGAGCTTGGGTTCCAGGGCTGGCACTAGCTCAGGTCTGTCCTAGAAACCAGATTCCTCATTGGCAATATCTAGTCTAGATGTCAGGGAAACGGACCTGAAAATGGAGGACCAAAAAAAGTCTATTCTGACTTTGTCTCTTCTTTATTATTTTTTTTTTTGTCTTTCTGAGACAGGGTCTCCCTGTAGCCCCAGCTGTCCTGGAACTCACTCTGTAGACCAGGCTGGCCTTGAACTCACAAAGATTTGCCTGCCTCTGCCTCCCAAGTGCTAGGATAAAGGCGTGCGCCACCATGCCCGGTTTGACTTTGTCTCTTCTAAACATGGTCACTGAAGGAATGGTATGGTTTAGAGATAAGGGTTAAGGGGTACCTAGCTGTCAGAGAGGTGGCCTGGTACTCAGTAAGTCTGAGCTAGAACTGTCAGAGAGCACCCATCAGAGCACAATTTAACTTGATCTGGTCTTTGGTAGGTGCTGACCCTACACAGGCATAATCCAAATCAGATAAAGATGAGATGGGAAAAGAACACAGGTTGATTAGATGATCCATCCCTTGCTCACCGTTTGACATCTATGTCCTAATTAACTCAACCCATGTCCACCTGAGCAGAGAGATCTGGTGATCTGGTAGAAAAGACCATGGAGCCAGGCATGGTGGCGCACGCCTTTAATCCTAGCACTTGGGAAGCAGAGGCAGGCGGATCTTTGTGAGTTCAAGGCCACCCCAGGACAGCTGGGGCTACATACAGGGAGACCCTGTCTCAAAAAGACCAGAAAGAAAGAAGAAAGAAAGAAAGAAAAGAGAGAGAGAGAGAGAGAGAGAGAGAGAGAGAGAGAGAGAAAGAAAGAAAGAAAGAAAGAAAGAAAGAAAGAAAGAAAGAAAGAAAGAAAGAAAGGAAAGAAAGAAAGAAAGAAAGAAAGGGAAAGAAGGAAGGAAAGAAAGAAAGAAAGGGAGAGAGAGAAAGAAAGAAAGAAAGAAAGAAAGAAAGAAAGAAAGAAAGAAAGAAAGAAAGAAAGAAAGAAAGAAAGAAAGGAAGGGAAGGAAGGAAAGAAAGAAAGAAAAAGAAAGGGAGAGAAAGAAAGAAGGAAAAAAAGAAAGAAAAAAGAAAAGGTCATGGCTTGGGAGAGAATTCCTCAAAAGGCTCTGTATGTGCCAGTTTGGAAACCCAGAGCCAGGTCATTTTTTTAATTTTTGGGGATTGAACTCAGGGCAAGTAAAGATGGTACCACTGATCTATACCTACACTCTCCCTTTTTTGTTTTTTTTTTTTATTTTATTTATTTATTTTTTTAGTCTTTTCAAGACAGGGTCTCCTTGTAACCCCAGCTGTCCTGGAACTCGCTCTGTAGACCAGGCTGGCCTTGAACTCACAAAGATCCGCCTGCCTCTGCCTCCCAAGTGCTAGGATTAAAGGCGTGCGCCACCACGCCCGGCTCACTCTCCCTTTTTTGTATGTTTGTGTCTGTGTGTGTGGAGGCCAGAGAGCAAACTTAGGTGTTGTTACTCAGGAGCCATCCACTTTTTTCTCTTTGGTTAGACAAGTTGGCTCATTTGGCCTGGCCTAGCCCATTAGGCTTGCCTTGCTGGCCAAAATGTCCAGTGGTTTCCCTGTCTCCACTTCCTTCCCTGGTGCTGGGATTGCAAGTATGCACCACTCTGCCTGGGTTTTTAAAACATTTTTATATTTGTGTGTGTATGTGTGTGCAAGCATGTGGGTGCCACAACACTCATGTAGAAGTCACAGTATAACTTTTTGAGTCAGTTGTTTTCCTGATCTCTGTGATCAAACTCAGGTTGTCAGGTTTGAAGGCACACCCCTTATCTGTTGGATCATCTCACTACCCTCTCAACAGTATATGTTATGGCAAGTCTCTGGGATTCCCTACCACTGTCTCCCACACTCTGGCTTTTATTTGTGATCTAGGGATCCGACCTACAATCCTCTTGCTTGCAGAGCAAATGCTTTATCGGCTGAGCCACCTCTCCAGCCCCACTCCTGGCTTTTGTTTTTTTGGGGGGTCCTGTAGTCCAGGTGTCCTGGAACTCACTGTGTAGACCAGACTTGAACTCACAGTGACCTTCCCCCTGCCTCTGCTTCCCCAGTGCTGGGATTAAAGGTGTGCGCCACCACGCCCAGCCACACCTGTACTTTAAATTTTTTTTTAATTTATTTATTTTTTAAATTTTAAAAAATTTATTTATTATTATTATTATTATTTTGGTCAAGACAGGATCTCCATCTAGCCCCAGCTGTCCTGGAACTCACTCTGTAGACCAGGCTGGCCTTGAACTCACAAAGATCCGCCTGCCTCTGCCTCCCAAGTACTAGGATCAAAGGCATGTGCCACCATGCCCGGCTAAAAATTTTATTTTTTATTTATTTATTTTTCAATTTTATTTATTTTTATATGTGTATGAGTGTACTGTCTGCATGTAGGTCTGTGCACCTGTGTCATGCAATGCCGAGGAAGTCAGGAGAGGGTCTCAGATTCCCCTGGAACTGGAGTTCTCCTGGAATTGGAGTTACAGACGGTTCTTAGCTGCCATGTGGGTGCTGGGGATCAAACCCGGGTCCTCTGCAAGAGCAGTCGGTGCTCTTAACCGCTAGGCTATCTCTCCAGCCCCTTATTTATTATTTTTATGTGTATGAGTGTACTATCTGCATGTAGGTTGGTGCACCTGTGTCATGCAATGCCACAGAGGTCAGAAGAGGGCGTCAGATTCTCCTGGAACTGGAGTTAAAGACAGTTCTTAGCCGCCGTGTGGGTGCTGGGAATTGAACCCTGGTCCTCTGCAAGCATAGTTGGTACTCTTAATGGCTGAGCCATCTCTCGAGCCCCCACACCTGTCTTTCTTAAGCATAGGTTCTAGGGATCAAACTCAGGTCCCAGGCTTGCATGGCAAGCACTTTATCAACTGAGCCAGCTCCACAGCTCTGTGCTCCTATTTTGAGAGCAGGTCTCACTAAATTATAGGGCTAAATTTTGAGCTATTACCTGAAGTAAGAAAGTCTTGCAAAATATTCTAAGAGGCAAAATGGAAAACAGGCAGCCAGGAAGAATCTAAGGTCACAAACAGTAAAACTTTGAAGTGTCTGCAAAATTTCACTTGAGACACATACAACAGGGACGTCCTAGTCTTAGTTTTATGGTGTTCCACAGTGTGATGGTTAATCTTGATTGTCAACTCGACTGGATTTGGAATGAACTAAGAAATAATTTTTTCTTTCTTTTTCCTTTCCTTTTTTTTTCCTTTTTGATAGGGTCTCACTATGTAGAATGGCCTAGAACTCACTATGTAGAGTAGGCTGGTCTCAAGCTCACAGAGATCCTCTGCCTCCTGAGAACTAAGATTAAAGGCATGTACCACCACAGTTTGAGGGATTTGTTTTTTAGTCTTTTTTTTTGAGACAGGGTCCTCTGTAGCTGACCTGGAACTCACTATATAGATCAGTCTGGCCTCTGCCTCCTGAGTTCTGGGATTAAAGGCATGGGCCACCACACCTGGCACTTGAGGGATTTTCTTTTTCTTTTCTTTTTTTTTAGAAATCAGCTTTTAAAAAATTAATTAACTTATTTATTTTTATGTGTGTGAGTGCAGAAGAAGGTGTGAGATTCCCCTGGAACTGGAGTTAAAGATGGTTCTTGGGGCTGAAGAGATAGCCTAGCGGTTAAGAGCGCCGACTGCTTTTGCAGGAGACCAGGGTTCCATCTCCAGCACCCACATGGCGGCTAAGAACCGTCTGTAACTCCAGTTCCAGGGGAATCCGACACCTTCTTCTGACCTCCGCGGCATTGCATGACACGGGTGCACAAACCTACATGTAGACAGTACATTCATACACATACAAAAATAAATAAAATTTAAAAAATTTATATTAAAAAAAAAGATGATTCTTAGCCACCATGTGGGTGCTGGGAATTGAACCCGGGTCCTCTGCAAGAGCAGTTGGTGCTGTTAATGGCTGAGCCATCTCTGCAGCCCTCTTGAGGGATTTTTTTAAAATTTTTTTATTGATTATTTTTTATGTGTATGAGTGTACTGTCTGCATGTAGGTTGGTGCACCCTGGAACTGGAGTTAAAGAGAGTTCTTAGCTGCCATGTGGGTGGTGGGAATCAAGCCCAGGTCTTCTGCAAGAGCAGTCGCTGCTCTTAACCGCTGAGCCATCTTTCCAACCCAGAGGGATTTTCTTAGTGAGGTTATTTGAAATGGGAAAAACCCACTCTAAACTTGTGCAGCACCTTCTACTGGCAGCCCAGATAAAAAGAAGTGTGATAGAAAAAGTTCCCCTTTTTGCCTTCTTGACTTCTTGTGTCACTAGCCGGTTTATCTACACTGTTGCTGCCACTGCTGCCACCACTGCCAGTACTGCTTTCCGTCAGTGATACAGAACCTAATTAAAATTTGGTTTATAGGGTGGGGGACACGGAAAAAAAATCGCAAAGATCACAAATAAATGACTTAACATCCCAACTCAAAACACTTGAAAGGCAACAACAAATAAATCCCAAACACAGAAGAAAAGAAGAAAAATAAATAAAATTTGGTTTATTTCATTTCTGTATTATATCATCATCTGGGGTTTAAGTGGTAACTAGTCTTACAATGTATATGTATTACATTTGTTCCTCTAAAGCTTTTTAATCCAAATAAAAACAAGAGTTTGCCAAGTGAAAAAAATAAATAAAAAAAATAAAAGCAATCTTGGGGGCTGAAGATATAGCCTAGTAGGTAGAATGCTTGCCTAATATGCATAAAGCCCTGGGTTCATTCCTCAGTACTTCATAAACTGGAATTGCTGTACATGCCTGTAATCTTAGCACTTGATAGGTACAGATAAGAGGATCAGAAGTTCAAGGACATGCAGCCTGAGCTACATGAGACCCTGTTTTCAAAGAACACAAAACCAATAGTTTCAAAAGCATTTCTGAGGAAGAAGTGGCAATAGACTGAGGTGGCAGAGAACAAGAAAGCGAGCCCCGTGAGGACAGAAGTCTTCACAATTCAAAGGTGAGCAAGATCAGACTACAGGAACTGGAGGTGGCAGGAAATATTGAAAGGCAGATAGTTTGTAAGTGGTTAACTGCTCGAAAGGAAAGAGGAGGAGGCATAAAAAGAGGACAGTGGCCTGGTGTGGTGGTGCACGCCTTTAATCCCAGCATTGGAGAACCAGAGGCAGGCGGATCTCTGTGAGTTCAAGTCCAGCCTGGTCTACAGAGTGAGTTCCAGGCCAGCTGGGGATACAGGGAGACCCTGTCTTGAAAAGACCAAAAAAGGCCGGGCATGGTGGCACACGCCTTTAATCCTAGCACTTGGGAGGCAGAGGCAGGCGGATCTTTGTGAGTTCAAGGCCAGCCTGGTCTACAGAGTAAGTTCCAGGACAGCTGGGACTACAGGGAGACCCTGTCTC
>VZQC01004139.1:2282170-2301602 GCA_009823505.1 Rhizomys pruinosus | reverse complement strand
GGGGCTGGAGGGATGGCCTAGCGGTTAAGAGCGCCGACCGCTCTTGCAGAGGACCCGGGTTCGATCCCCAGCACCCACATGGCGGCTGAGAACCGTCTGCGACTCCGGTTCCAGGAGAACTCCAGTTCCAGGGGAGTCCGAGACCCTCTTCTGACCTCCGCGGCATCGCACGACACGGGTGCGCAGACCTGCATGCAGACAATACATTCATACATATAAAAAATAAAAATAAATAAATTAAAAAAATAAATAAATAAATAAATAAATAAATAAATAAATAAATAAAAAGCATGGCATGGTGGCGCATGCCTTTAATCCTAGCACTTGGGAGGCAGAAGCAGGCAGATCTCTGTGAGTTCAAGGCCAGCCTGGTCTACAGAGTGAGTCCCAGGACAGCTGGGCTACAGGGAGACCCTGTCTCGAAAAGACAAAAAAAATAATAAAAATACAAATAAAAAAGAAGCCTTGTTTCTACCAAAAGGTGGAAAGTATCCAAGGATAGACACACAGAGTTGTTCTCTGGTTTCCATTCAGATGCTGTGCATGCCCACGTCCACACCTATACATATCCTCCATACCTTATGAACACCACACACACACACACACACACACACACACACACACACACACTCTCACACAAACACAAATCAAATGGTATCAATCCAGCTGTTTGTATGAACTCTGTATCCAGCACTAGGTATTGGGACTGGACCTGTGAGAATCAGGTATACCACCAAATCTGGAAACTGTTCTAAACTGGGGCAATACTATTGAAATAGTAAGAAATAGGGGCTGGAGAGATAGCCTAGTGGTTAAGAGCACCGACTGCTCTTACAGAGGACCCGGGTTCGATCCCCAGTACCCACATGGCGGCTGAGAACCATCTGTAACTCCAATTCCAGGAGAACTCCAGTTCCAGGGGAATCCAAGACCCTCTTCTGACCTCCGCGGCATTGCACGACACAGGTGCACAAACCTACATGCAGACAGTACACTCATGCACATACAAAAATAAATAAAATTTTAAAAAATTAAAAAATTAATAGTAAGAAATAAATTAATTCAGTGTTCAGATGTTTGTATAGTACATTTTGTAGGTGCTGTTGAGATGAGACACACTGTAACTACTGGCAAGACTCATTGAGTAGCACATGCCCTACTGTTCCACTAAAGTCTTAGACTGGTGTCCACTAGCCTGCAATAAACCTTCCATAACTTGCTGGGTGTGTCCCCAAAGTGATGTATATTTAAGAGATTTAAATTGCATTCTGCATGCTTTTATATTAGGTAGTTTCTTTCCTCCCTAATGCCTCCCTGAAAAAAGTTACTTAATTTGATAAAAAAAAATCTAAAGCACACTCCTATTTTCTATTTTTCAAAAGCTTGCTATTTATTCAGAATAGAGAAAACTTATCTTTAATTATAGATCATAGTTCTAAGATACAAACCTATGTGATTTAAGTAAGCAGGCTCACAGAGCTCAGCTTTTTTCCCCCCTCACCTCTGCTAATTATTCTCTTTGTCCCAAGAGGGAAAGTAGAGCTATTTTGAACAGTGATTATGCAATCTATATTATAATATATGTGTATAGGCTGTTACCTTAGATAATCTCAGAAAAAGATTCTATGAGTAAAATAATAGCCCATCCTTATGCTGAGCTGTTTCTTTTCTTTTTAATAATATGTTTTAAAAAATAGTATGTTTTGGCTGGAGAGATGGCCTAGCAGTTAAGAGCGCCGACTGCTCTTGCAGAGGACCCTGGTTGTTCAATCCCCAGCACCCACATGGCAGCTGAGAACCGTCTTTAACTCGGGTTCCAGGGGAATCCGATGCCCTCTTCTGACCTCCTTGGCATTGCACGACATGGGTGAGCAGACCTACATGCAGACAGTACATTCATACACATTATTATTTTTTAATTTTTTAATTTATTTATTTTTTATGTGTATGAATGTATTGCCTGCATGTAAGTCTTCACACCCATGTCATGCAATGCCACGGAGGTCAGAAGAGGGCGTCGGATTCCCCTGGAACCCGAGTTAAAGACAGTTCTCAGCTGCTATGTGGGTGCTGGAGATCAAACCCGGGTCCTCTGCAAGAGCAGTCGGTGCTCTTAACCGCTAGGCCATCTCTTCAGCCCCCATTCATACACATTAAAAGAATAAATAAAATTTAAAAAATATATGTTTTCAAGCCAGGCGTGGTGGCACACACCTTTAATCCCAGCACTCAGAAGGAGAGGTAGGTGGATCTCTGTAAGTTCAAGACTAGCCTGGTCTACATAGTGAGTTCTAGGCCAGCTGGGCTACAGGGAGACCCTGTCTCAAAAAGACAAAAAAATATATAATACGTTTGCTATATATACTTATCAATATCTAAACTAATTTTTGTGTTGATAATATGGAGATTCCTTTAGATTAAAATATATATTTAAATATTATCTTGAAGGGCTGGAGAGATGGCTCAGTGGTTAAAAGCACCTGTTGCTCTTGAAGAAGACCCAGGTTTAATTCCTAGCATCCACACGATGACTAACAACCATCTGTAACTCCAGTTCCAGGGGAATCCGACGCCTTCTTCTGACTCCATGGGAATTCCATGAAATGGGTGAACTTACATACATCCATGCAATACACTCATACACATAAAATAAAAATAATAAAAAGTCAGGTGTCCTGGCACATGGCTTTTTCTTTTCTTTTTTTTTTTTTTTTTTTCTTTGTATTTTGATCAGGGTCCCCTTTTAGTTCCAGCTGGCCTGGAGCTCACTATGTAGGTGCATTCCTTTAATCGCAGCACTCAGGGGGCAGAGGCAGGTGAATCTCTGTGAGTTCAAGGACAGCATGGTATATAGAGTGAGTTCTAGGAAAGCTGGGGATACAGGGAGACCCTGTCTCAAAAAAGACCAAAAAATAACATAAAATAAAATAAAATAAAATAAAATAAAATAAAATAAAATAAAATAAGGGGCTAGAGAGATGGCTCAGCAGTTAAGAGCACTGACTGCTCTTGCAGAGGACCTGGGTTTGATTCCCACTACCCACTTGGTGGCTAAGAACCATCTTAGGCAGGATATGGTGGCTCACGCCTTTAATCCCAACACCTGGGAGGCAGAGGCAGACAGATCTCTGTGAGTTCAAGGCCAGCCTTATCTACATAGTGAGCTCCAGACCAGCTGGGACTAAAGGGAGACCCTGTCTCAAAAATAAATAAAATAAAAAAATAAAAATTACTATTAATGGTCTTTGGCTATAGGAAGATGGTATTAAAATACCAAATAAATTTAAAAATTTGAAAAAAAAATTTTTTTTTTTGGTCTTTTCAAGACAGGGTCTCCTGGTAGCCCAGCTGTCCTGGAACTCGCTCTGTAGACCAGGTGGCCTGAACTCACAAGATCGCCTGCCTCTGCTTCCCAAGTGCTAGGATTAAGGGAGGGCCACCATGCCCGAACCTAAAATATTATATATATTTAATATATATAAAAAATATTTTAAGAATATTCAGTGAATGGAATAATCAGTAGTGGAGGTATGAGAGCATGGTGCAGGGTGATATTACTAAATTGTCCATACCCCACTCTCAAATATCAAGACACCATGAGACTCATTACAGTGCTCCCTATATTCATGTTTACACACTAGCTTCCTATATACTTGTCATTAAATCAAAGCCACTCTCGTCATTGGTCCTTGAGCAGTTGTCCAAGAAGTTCTGGGTCTCTGACATGTGACATTTCACCCTGCTTCTTGTTCCATGTGCATCACAGCCACTCTTGAAAGTCTTGCCAAGTCTGATCTCCTCTATGAGTCATTTTCTTTTTTTTTTTTTTGACCGTTTTCATTTTTCTTTATTTTTTTTTCACATAAATTTAGTTTTTTATTTTTTTTAACAAATCTGACCCATGTCCTGCCATTCCCCCACCCCACCAGATGCATGCATTCTGCCAAACATGCTTTTCATCCTTAGTCTTTCTCAATATTCCCATGAGGACGTTGACTGTTTGAGCAGAAGTTCACTGTTTCAGCAGTTTTTGATGCAGTCCTTTGTTGTTGTTGTTGTTGTTGTTTCCCAATATGCATACGCCCAACTGCTTTGGACAAAGCTCAGGGGGCCCTACACAAGAAATACTTACAATGGTAATTGGCACTAGCATCCACATAGATAGGGATACCATTCGTCGTTTGTTTTTCTGGGACGTGTTACTTCACTCAGCATGATGTGAGCTTCACTCTAGCTCCAGCCATTTTCCTGCAAAGTTCGTGATGTTTCTTTCTTACTGCTGCATAGAACTCCATGTGTAGATGTACCACATTTTCTCTATCCACTCGCAGTTGAGGAGCATTAGGTGGTTTCCAGCTCTTTGCTATATGAAGAGAGCTGCAATAAACATGGCCGTGCATGTACTCTGTGGTGGCATAAGTCTGAGGGTACATGCCCAGTGAGGTATGGCTGGGTCGGGTGGCAAGTTCATTCCAAGTCCTCCAAGGGTTCTCCACACTGCTTTCCATAGTGGCTTACGAGTTTACATGCCAACCAGCAGTGGATGGATGTTCCCTTTCCCCACAACTTCTCCAGCATGGTACATTTGTTTTCTTGATCCTACCAGCTTATTGGAGTAAGAGATATCTTAAAGTGGTTTTATTTGCATTTCCTTAATGATTAGTGATGTTGAGCTGGTTCTTGAGGTGTTTCAGACATCTCTAATTCCTCACTGTGGAAGTCTCTGTTCATTTTCTGTGTCCATCTATTGAGTGGGTCATTGTTTTCTTTTTCTTTGTGTTTTGAGTAGTTTTATATTCTGGAAATCAATGCTTTGACAGATGTATCTGCAGTGAAGGTTTCCTCCCACTCTGTGGGATTTCTCTTCACTTCCTGATTGTTTTTTTTTTTTTTTTTGATGTACAGAAGCTTTTGAGTTTAATGGGTCCCATTTGTCATTGTCGACCTTAATTCTGTGCAGCTGCTGTCTGATTTAGGATTTTTTTTTTTTTTTTTTCTTGTAGTCTGCTGCCAACTTTTTCTTCTAATCACCTTCATAGTTTGGGGTTTCACGTTGAGGTCTTTAATCCATCTGGAGTTCACTTTTTGTACAGGGCGAGAGGTAGGTTTTTAATTTCATTCTTCTACAAGTTGGTGTCCAGTTTTGCCAACACCTTGCTGAAGAGTGCTGTCTTTCTCCATTGTGGCTTCTTGCCCCTTGTCAAATATAAGATGGCTGAAATTGTATGTGCTCAGATTGGATCTTCGGTTTGTTCCATTTGTCAACAGGTCTGTGTTTGTGCCAGTACCAGGCTTTTTTTTTTTTTATGACTATAGCCCTGTAGTATAGTTTGAAGTCTGGTATAGAGATCCCCCCTCTGTAGCTCTTTTAACTCGGGGTTGTTTTGGCTATTTGGGGTCTTTTGTTTTTCCAAATGAATTTAAGAACATTGTTTCCAAGCCTGTGAGAAAATCTTGGGGATTTTGATTGGGATTGCGTTAAATCTATACAAGAGTTTCGGTAAATGAACATTTTACAATGAATTTTCCAATCCATGAGCATGGGAGGTTTTTCCATCTTCTGATGCCTTCTTCAATTTCTTTCTTTAAAGGTTTAAAATTTTTGTTGTAGAGGTCTTTTGTGTCTTTGGTAGGTTTGTTCCTAGGTATTTATTGTTTTTGAGGCTGTTGGTGAGTGGGAAGGTCTCTGAATTCTTTCAGTTGCTGTTGTCTTGGTGTAAAGAAGGCCATTGATTTTTTAAGGTTAATTTTATATCCTGCCACTTTGCGGAGCGTGAATCGTTCTAGGAGTTTCTGGTGGAGTTTTTTAGCATCCCTAGTAAACATACATATCATCAGCAATAGGGATATTTTACTTCCTCTTTTCCAATTAGTACTCCTTTAATTCCTTTCTTGCCTTATTGCTCAGCAAGGTTTCAAGCATATTGAAGAGGAGTGTGACAGGGGGCAGCCTTGCCGAGAATTCCTACCTTTAAAGGGAATGTTTCTGTCATTTCCCCATTTAGGATGAATTGGCTGTGGTTTCCGTAATATGGTTTTGATTACATTGAGGAATGATCCCTCCAATCCATTCTTTTCTAGGACTTAAGCATGAAGGGATGCTGGATTTTGTCAAAGGCTTTTCAGCATCAATTGAGATGATGGTGTGGTTTTTAATCTTTGATTCTGTTTATGTGTTTGATGATGTTTATTTGATTTTCGTATGTTGAACCATCCCCTGCATCTCTGGTATGAACCAACTTGGTCATGATGGATGATCTTCTTGATGTGGGTCTGTATGCAATTTGCCAGTATCCTGTTTAGAATTTTGGCATCTGTGTCATGATGGAGATGGGTCTATAATTCTCCTTTTTAGTTGTATCTTTGCCTGGTTTTGGTAATAAGAGTGATGCTGGCTTCATAGAAGGAATTGGGAGAATTCCCCTCTGATTGTGTACTTCTAAACATTTTTCAGTAATAATGGTTGTAGGTTTTTTTGAAATGTTTATAGAATCTGCGGTGAAACCATCTGGGCCTGGGCTTTTTTTAGTTGGGAGGCTTCTTATACATCCTCTATTTCTTCATATGTGATGGGTCTGTTAAGCTGCTGATCTCTTCTTTGCCAGCTTTGGTGATTCCCAGGATTTCAGATATTCATCCATTTCTTCTAGGTTTTCAAACTTGGTAGAATATAGGTTCTTGTAACTATTCCCATATAATTTTCTGGATCTTTTCCTTGTTCTGTGTGATATTTCCCTTTTCATCACGGACGTATTATTTGGAGTTGTTCCGTCTTTCTTTTTGTTAACTGGGCTAGAGGTCTGTCTATCTTGTTTTTCTTTTATTTTTTTTTTTTTTTTTTTGTATTGTTTTCTTGTTTCTATTTCATCTGATTTCTGCTCTGAATTTTTTGTTATTTTCTTCCTGTCTGTTTGTCATTTAGGGTTCATCGTGTTGTTGCCTCTCAAGTGCTTTTAGCTGTAGTGTTAGATCATTCACTTGTGCTCTTTCTGTTTTTTAATGTAGGCCCCAAGGGCTATAAACTTCCCTCTTAGGACTGCTTTTAAGGTATCCCATAGGTTTTGTTGTGTTGTATTGTCATTGTTTCAGTTCCAGGAATGTTTTTAATTTCTTTCTTTACTCTTCCTTGACCCATTCATTATTCAAGAGTGTGTTGTTTAGTCTCCATTGTTCTTGTAGGCAGAGGCTTGTCCTGCTGGTGAATGTTGAGCTTATTGCACTGTGGTCTGACGAAATGCATGAAATTATTTCAATCTTTTGTATTTGTAGGAGCTTCTTCTGTGTCCCAGTATTTGGTCGATTTTGGAGAATGTTCCGTGGGGTGCTGAGTAGAAATGTATTCTCTGGTATTAGGATGGAATGTTTCGGTAGAGGTCTATGAGGTCCATATGGTGTTATGTTGTTCAGTTCAGATGTCTCTCTGTTTATATCTTTGTCCTATTGACCTGTCCAAAGGACTCAGTGGGGTATTGAATCTCCCACTATGTAGTGTACTGGGGTTAGTCTATGACTTGTGGTCCTGAAGATGGTCTTTAAAAGTTGGTGCACCAGAATTTGTGGGCAATATTTCATAATTGTGAAATCTTCTTGGTGAATTGTTCCTTTGATGAAAATGTAATGGCCTGTCTTTGTCTCTCTGATTTCTTTTACTTTGAAGTCTATTTTGTCCGATATTAAAATGCAACACCGCTTCTTTTTGGTACCATTTGCTTGGAATATTTTTTCCATCCTTCACTTTAAGTGTGGTGCCTGTCCTTGAGGGTAAGATGTGTTTCTTGTAGACAGCATATCGATGGATTCTGTTTCCTGATACAGTCTCCCAGCAGTCTTTTGTGGGGATTGAGTCCATTGATATTTAAGGTTATGACTGATAGTTTGTGTTGCTTCCTTTTGCATTATTATCCATCTGCGATTTTGATTTAGGTTTCTACTTCTGCAGTATAGCTTTTATTATTTCTCCTTCTAGTTGGCCTGGGGTTGGGTTGCTCCTGTTGTTCTTTGAATTGGTTCAAGTATGTCTTTGAAGGTTGGTTTCTGGACATGTAGTCTTCAAGTTGTTTATGTCATGGAAGATTTTTCTCTCTCCCTTCAACTTATATTGACATTTTTGCTGGGATAGTAACTGGGGTGGCATCGTAGTACCCTTAACACTGGGAATGCCTTTGCTCCAGGTTCTTCTTGCTTTCATAGTTTGCGTTCAGAAGTCAGTTTGTAATTCTGAGAGGTTTCCCCTTATAGGTCACTTGTGTGTTTTCTCGTGGGGCTTAAGTATTGGTCTGTTTTTGGTGTCTAGCATTTTAACTATGATGTGGTGTGGAGAGTTTCCTTTTCTGATCTTGTCTGTTTGGAGTTCTATGTGCTTCTTGTATTTTAATTGGTTTGTCCTTTTTTTTTGGGAAGTTTTTCATCTATTATTCTGTTGAAGATCTGATCAATACAATTCTCTTGGGATCCTTCTCCTTCCTCTATTCCATGTCGAGGTTTGATCTTCATAGTGTCCCCCAGCTCCTGGTTGTTCCTTTTTTGTGTATTTTTAAATTTTTTTCATAATCTTTCCTTGAGGTTTTTAGTTGTTCTGTGTTATCTCCCAGGTCTGATATTCTTTGTTCCTGCTTCCTCCATTTCGCTTCTGAGGCTTTTCCATTCCTTTCCTCTTGAATGATGAGTGTTTGGTTTCCTTTTTCATTTCCTCTTCTGATTCTTTAGGTATTTTCTTCTTTTTGGAGCTTCTGCATCTCTTTTTGTAGCTCTTTGGTCGCTGGTTGGTTTCTTATCTTTTTCGCATGGGATCTTTTTGGTGTTTCTACTTCCTCCAGAGCTTGTCATTCTCCTCTCTAGGCCCTTCTTGAGTTCCTCATTCTCTTTCTTAGTTCTTTAATTTGTTCTTTATGATCTTGTAGTTCTTTAAATTTGTTCCCAATGTGGTTTTTATGTCTGTGTCCTGGGGCATCCCCAGAGGGCTCCACTGCAGGAGTCTTCCATAGGGTTGGTAAAACTTGGCGTGGGATTATCCTGCCCTTTCCAGTGTTGACTCTTCTTCGTGATCCTGGCATATGGGCTTCTCCTTGCTGTTATTCCAATGTGAGTCCTAAATGCCTTCACTGTGTTGAGGCTGCTTTGCTTGCTTCCTTCAGAGTGCCTCTCATAATCTCATGTGGCCGGGTGGGGGGTACATTCCGCTGGGTTCAGGAGAGTCTCAGGGGAGGGTTGTTCTTTTGAGACAGGGTTCTCCCTTAGTCCCAGCTGGCCGGGAGCGTTATTTAGACCAGCTGGCCTTGAACTCCACAGAGATCTGCCTGGGCTTGCCTCCGCGAGTGCTGGATTAAAAGGCATGCACCACCACCCCCAGAAGCAAATGTAATTTTTAAGAATTTTTTAACATTTTTATTTATTTATTTATTATTTATTTATTTATTTATTTTGTGGTCTTTTTGAGACGGTCTCCCTCCAGCCCAGCTGGCCTGGAACTCACTCATGTAGACCCAGGCTAGCCTTGAAAACTCACAAAGATCCCGCCTGCCTCTCCATCCCAGTGCTAGGATAAAGTGTGATGCAGATCACCACGCCCGGTTTAATTTATTTTTTATGTGATGATTACTGTCTGCTGCATGTAGGTTTGTGCCCCATGTCATGCATGCACGGAGGTCAGAAGAGGGCATTGGATTCCCCTACGAACTGGAGTTACAGACAGTTCTCAGCCGCCATGTGGTGGGTTCGGGGAATCGAACCTGGTCCTCTGCAAGAGCAGTTGGCGCTCTTAACCACTAGGTCATCTCTCTAGCCCAGAAAAATTATTTATTTATTTATTATTTTTTATGTGTATGAGTGTACTGTCTGCATGTAGGTTTGTGCAATGCTGCGGAGGTCAGAAGAGGGTGTCAGATTCCCCTAGAACTGGAGTTAAAGACGGTTCTCAGCCGCCATGTGGTGCTAGGAATCGAACCCAGGTCCTCTGCAAGAGCAGTTGGCACTCTTAACCACTGAGACAACTCTCCAGCAATAAATGACCCATATTTTAAACTGCCAGGTCATGTGTGTGTGTGTGTGTGTGTGTGTGTGTGTGTGTGTGTGGTGGTATGTATGTATAAAGTTATGTGTAGTAGGTCCCAAAATGACAAACTCCAGAGAAAAGAGACGGTTTTTGCTTCTCACCCACTTGTGCCCCTTTCCCAAAGCCTAGGGAACAAATGCGGAAAGAGGAGGAATGGTAGATTGTAAGGGCTGCGGAGAGATTGGGGTGAATGGTGAGACTACAGCAATATAGACTGGACTCCTATTTGATCAACAGCCTGTGCATACAAGCATCTCCAACTGGACTTGGGAACCTTGGGTTGTTGTTAAAATTTGGACATAGATACTGCAAATGGTGTTTACATGAATGTTACTGTACATTCATTGCTTATGGTTAATAATTTGGCTACTAAAAAAAAAAAAAAAAAAAAAACATCAAAAAATAAAAAAAAATAAAAAATAAAATAAATGTAATTTTTAAAAACTACAATATGGGTCACCAGTCTTGTTGTTCAGGGAGGTCTCGAGATCACTAATGGGACTTCAGCGTGTCCAGTCTACAAAAGGAAAGTTGCTCATGCTTCAAAAAGGGAAGCCTGGTCTAGCAAGACCTGATTTTGTCCTCAAGTGGATGGAACTGGTAAATAAAAAGCTGAAAGGAGCCAGGGGCTCCCCCCACCCTCTCCCCCCAAAAAAACCCTGAGGGACCCCTCAACTGACCTTAAGAAAAACAAAACCCTTGGTTAATTGGCTGTGTGGCCTTAAGCATCCAAAAGGAAAGTAAAACCAGAAATAATCAGTAAAATCCTGAAAATTGTACTTCAGATATAAAACTTGAGTGTCTTAGTAAAAAGGCCAAAAGAAAATAGAGAGAGCACTGTTGCTTCGCCTATCTTCAATTCTTACTGCAAGTGCATCTACTCTGTGGGCTCACTGCTTTGGCCATCTTCAAAGACATGAGACACAGCTTTTTTTTTTTTTAATAATTTTTTTTTGCTCGTTTTGAGACAGGGTCTCCCTGTAGCTCTGGCTGTCCTGGAACTCACTCTGTAGACCAGGCTGGCCTTGGACTCACAAAGATCTGCCTGCCTCTGCCTCTCAAGTGCTGGGATTAAAGGCATGCACCACCATGCCCGGCTAATGAGACACAGCTTTTTAACCCTCCAATATGGACTGAAGACTCATGTCTCTCTAAGAATCCTCCAAACTTTCAGTGCCAGATGGGGACTACTGAGATATCCATCTTGTGGACTGAGCAGCTACTGGGATTTCAGCCTTGTCAGAGTATAGACTGCCATTGTTGGACTACCCGAGCTGTATCATGGAGGCCAGTACAGGAAGATCAAGACAGGTCACTTGCTTACTGGACCTCATTTGGGGGACCACACTGGGGAGGCAAAAACCCCAGTGTGGAGCACAAGGGCAGGATTGATGGTTGTTTGGGCTTGCCAAGGAGGAACCTTCAAACACTTCCTTAAGGAATTCATGACATCTTTTAGAAAAAAAAAAAAATGGAGAGAGACAGAGAGAGAGAGAAAGAAAGAAAGAAAGACAGACAGACAGAAAGGGAGAGAAAGAAGAAAGAAGAAGAAAATCCAATTCAGGTGATATGTGTATGTATGTATATATTTATGTATGTATAAAATTATGTATATATATAGAAGCAATGCTATATATAGTTAGTTAGTTAGTTAGTTAGTTAGCTAGTTAGTTAGTTAGTGAGAACAACAACAAAAGAACTGGAAAAAAAACCTCTGGAAAGACTCAAAAAAAGATGCAAGACATGTATGGCAGAGTGCAAGAACTCTGGTGGGGTGGGGGCATGGAAAGGGAAGTGACTCTAAATTCGATTGAGAAATGATGTATGATATATGGAAAAAGTTTAATAACAAAAAAATAAATTAAAAAATAGAAAATAAATTAAATTAAAATTTTTCATCATAAAAATCTTTACATAGTCATATGTACTAGAGCTCAGGTACTTTTTCTTTTTATAAGTCTTTATTATTGTATATGTGCATGATGTGTGAGCCATGGTATACATGTGGAGATCAGATGACAACTTTATGGAGTTGGTTTTCTTCCCTCACCTTTACGTACTTTCTAGGGATTAAACTCAGGTTGTCAAGCTTGTATGTCACTTTTACCTGCTGAGCCATCTTTCCCATCCAATTTTTACTTTTTTTTTTTTTTGTATGTGTATGAATGTACTGTCTGCATGCAGGTTTGTGCACCCGTGTCGTGCAATGCCTCGGAGGTCAGAAGAGGGTGTCAGATTCCCCTGGAACTGGAGTTCTCCTGGAATTGGAGTTACAGACGGTTCTTAGCCGCCATGTGGGTGCTGGGGATGGAACCCGGGTCCTCTGCAAGAGCAGTCGGTGCTCTTAACCGCTAGGCTATCTCTCCAGCCTCCAATTTTTACTTTTTTGTACTCAAAACTGTTTTTATATAGTCTGTACTTTAGTTCCTTAATGATTAATAGATGTGTCCTTTTTTTTTTTTTTGAGACAGGGTCTCCCTGTTGCCCCAGCTGGCCTGGAACTCCCTATGTAGATCAGGCTGGCCTCTGCCTCCAAGTGCTGGGCTTAAAGCCATGGCCACCAAGCCCAGGTTATGATTAATCGATTTGTCCTTTTTAAAAACATTTTTAAAGCCGGGCGTTGTGGCGCACACCTTTAATCCTAGCACTCGGGAGGCAGAGGCAGGAGGATCTTTGTGAGTTCAAAGCCAGCCAGGTCTACAGAGCGAGTTCCAGGACAGCTGGGGCTACAGGGAGACCCTGTCTTGAAAAGACCAAAAAAATTTTTTTAAATTTTTTTATGTATATGAATATACTGTCTACATGTAGGTTGGTGCACCTGTGTCGTGCAGTGTCGCAGAGGTCAGAAGAGAGCTTCCGATTCCCCTGGAACTAGAGTTAAAAACGGTTCTTAGCCGCCATGTGGGTGCTGGGGATCGAACCGGGTCCTCGGCAAAGAGCATCGGTGCCTCAACTGCTGACCACTCTCCAGCCCACTAGAGTTGTCTGTTTACAAAGGGAATGTTGGGCGGCGTGGTGGAGCAACGCTTTAATATCCAGCACTCAAAAAAGGGCAAAGCAAGTGGATCTTGTGATTCAAGGTCCAGCCTGTACTACAGGTGAGTTCCAGGACACCAGGCCCAGGGAACCTTGTCTCAAAAAGACAAACAAAAAAAAAAAAAAAAAAGGGAATGTCGGGCTGGAGAGATGAACCTAGTGGTTAAGAGCACCAACTGCTCTGCAGATAGCCTCGGTTCGATCCCCAGCACCCACATGGCGGCTGAGAAACGTTTTAACTCCAGTTCCAGGGGAATCCGACTCCCTCTTCTGACCTCCGAGGCATTGCTGCACTACGGTTGCAAACCTGCATGCAGACAGTACATTCATACATATAATAAAGATTTTTAAAAATAAAAAATAAGCCAGGCGTGTTGGCGCACGCCGTTTATCCTAGCACTTGGGGAGGTGGGAGGCAGAGGATCTTTTTGGAATTCCAAGGCCAGCCTGGCTACCGAGTGAGTTCCAGGACAGCTGGGGCTCAGGGAGAGCACTGTCTCGAAAAGACCAAATGAATTGAAATAAATTAAAATAAATAAAGAAATAAATAATGTAAAAAAATAAAAAGAGAAATAGTCCTTTGGTTCATACAGCTACACAGAACCTTTTACAAAATTAAAAAACCGTACACACGAGAATGCTCTTGCTCTTTTTTTGTTTTTTTGGTCTTTTTTTTAGACAGGGTCATCCTGTAGCTCTGGCTGTTATGGAACTCACTCTATAGACGATTCTGGCCTTGAACTACAGAGCTCTGCACTGCCTCTGCCCTCACCAGTGCTAGGCTTAAAGGCATTTGGCACCACTTGATTTTAGCCAAAAGGCCGAGAAGTGATTAAAAAGAGAATGTCCCGCTGGGGCTGGTGGCACAGGCCTTTAAAGCCCATCACTTGGAGGCAGGATGCAGGCCTGTCTCGGTGATTTCAAGGCCAGCCCTGGTCCTGCAGAAGTGAGTTCCAGGACAGCTGAGGGCTACAGGGAGACCCTGTACTCAAAAAAGACCAGAAAAAAAAAAAAAAAGAGAATGTCTCTTAATCCCTAAAAGTTTTATGAACTCTGAATGATGGTGTACAGGCCACTACAGGAAGGCCAGAATCCCCAAAGGGCTGTGAAACTGTGAAACAAGGAGTAATAATGTCAGTAATTTTTGTTCAAATTTTAATTGTTCCAGGTTGTCAGAATCAACCTGTTTCTTTTTAGATGGTACTGGCAGTGCATAGAGACTTGGGAGTCAGAACAAACTAGTCCTCATTTCAGAATATTCTGAAATGAATATCTATGAATTATTATTTCATTTGCTCAGGATATTTATTTACTTAAAATTTTTCTTAATTTCAGGACCGCTAAATCATCTAACTGGAATAATAACCAGGCTGATGGTTCTTCTCTCAGTGACTCTCAGTTCCTCTTTGGTTCTCAGTTTTGTCCAGATAACTCAGAGGCTCTGTCAGCACCCTTGGACTTTAGTGCTCACTTGAGACATCCAAAACAGATGCAGCAGAATTCTTTAGCATTGTAAGATCCTGAGTTCCANTCTCTCTCTCTCTCTCTCTCTCTCTCTCTCTCTCTCTCTCTCTCTCTCTCTTTTTGTCTTTTTGGGACATGGTCTCCCTTTAGTCCCAGCTGGCCTGGAGCTCACTCTGGAGACCAGGTTGGCCTTGAACTCACAGAAATCCACCTGTCTCTGCCTCCCAAGTGCTAGAATTAAAGGTGTGCGCTAGCCCCTTTTCTCTTATGATTTATTATTTTATGTATATGAATGTTTTACCTGTATATATGTATGCGTACCACAGGCATGCAGTACTTATGGGTCCCATCAAACTGGATATACAGTTGTTACCTGCAATGTAGGCACTGGTAACTAAACCTGGATTTTCTTTTCTTTTTTAGTGTTTTTGAGACAGGGTCTCCCTTTAGTCCCAGCTAGTCTGGAACTCACTATATAGACCAGGCTGGCAGTGAACTCACAGAGATCTGCCTGCTTCTGCCTCCCAAGTGCTGGGATTACAGGCATGAACCACCACGCCCGGCTTGTGTTTGTGTTTTGAGAGTTTCTTGTAGCCTCAGGTGGCCTTGAACTCACCATGATCCACTGCCTCTGCCTCCCAAGTGCTGGGATTAAAGGGGTGTGCCATCAGGCCCAGCTCCTTCCTTCTTTTTTCTTTCTTTTTCTCTTTTTCTATTTTCCTTCCTTCCTTCCTTCCTTCCTTCCTTCCTTCCTTCCTTCCTTCCTCTCTCTCTTCTCTCTCTCTCCTTCCTTCCTTCCTTCCTTCCTTCCTTCCTTCCTTCCTTCCTTCCTTCCTTCCTTCCTTCCTTCCTTCCTTCCTTTTTTTGACAGGGTCTAACTATATAGCCCATCTGGCCCTGAATTCTCAGTTCTCCTGTCTCGGCCTGATGGGAGCTACCGGATCTGATTTCCAGAATTTAATTCTCTGCACATATTTCACACTTGTTATGAAGATAAGCTATAGAAAGTATTATTCTTTTAAAAAATTTTTCTTCTGCGGGCTGGAGAGATGGCTTAGTGGTGAAGAATACTTGCTGTTCTTCCAGAAGACCCAGGTTCAATTCCCAGCACCCACATGGCAGCTAATGACTGTCCATAACTCCACTTCCAGGGGATCTGATGCCCTCTTCTGGCCCCTAGGGAGCATTGCACACACATGGTACACATAAATGCATGTAGGCAAAATATTCATACACATAAAATAAAAATAGTTAAAATAAAATGTACTTTTGATTTATTTTATGTGAATATAAAATTTTTACCTGTATATGTCAGTGCACCTGTGTTATGCAAAGCCCATGAAGCTCAGAAAAGGGTGTTGGATCCCCTGGAACTGGAGTTTTGGATAGTGGTTAGCTATCATGTGGGTCCTGGAAACTGAACCTGGGTCTTCTGGAAGAAGAAAACAACCAGTGCTCTTACACGGAGTTGTCTCTCCAACCTTTTTTTTTTTTTTTTCCCTTTGAAACATGTTTTAGAATTGCAAATCTCTGAAGATTAATATCTTTTTTTAGATTTTTTTTGTTATTTATGTGTATGAGTGTACTGTCTGCATGTAGGTTGGTATACCCATGTTATACAATGCCTCGGGGGTCAGAAGAGGGTGTCGGATTCCCCTGGAACTAGAGTTAAAGACGGTTCTTAGCCGCCATGTGGGTGCTGGGAATAGAACCTGGGTTCCCTGCAAGAGCAGTCAGTGGTGCTCTTAACCACTGAGACATCTCTCCAGCCCCAAGCTTAATATCCAAATGGATTTGTGTTTGATTGGTGACTCATTTAACTTGGTTGTCTGAAACAAGAAAGTACTTACATAGTTTCTTATATTACCAAAACAATATAGAAAATGTCAGTCCCAAGCGGGGCATGGTGGCGCATGCCTTTAATCCTAGCACTTGGGTGGCAGAGGCAGGGGGATCTTTGTGAGTTCAAGGCCAGCCTGGTCTACAGAGTGAGTTCCAGGACAGCTGGGGCTACAGGGAGACCCTGTCTCGAAAAGACCAAAAAAAACAAAATGTCAGTCCCTTCAATCACTTCAACGAAAACCTGGCAAATATGCATAATATTTCATAGACTAGTCATATAGCTTTTTGAAAATTTTTCACAAGAGAAAATTGGCTTTCTAAGATAGCGGAACTTACAGCCAGGCAGGTGGGTACCACCTTTATCCCAAGCACTTGGAGGCAAGGGCGGGCAGGGGGCTCTTTATGAGTTCAGGATGCTGGGTACGGTAGCCTATGTCTCCAAAAAGACCCCCTGGCACCATTAATAAGATATACTGAGTAAAAGGATTGTAGGAAGGACACGCTCAGTTGCTAAAATGCTTACTTCATGTACACATAATACTTCTGCAAGCATAAAGACCTGAGATTCAGCATTCCCCAGAAATCCACCTGGTTTAGACATGTCTTCGTCCCAAGTTACTCAGAGCCAGAGTCAAAATTAAATCTCTGTGCGATGGAAGCCAGTCTGTCTACATAGAAAGTTCTGGCCAGAAAATGGACTACAGAGAGATCCTGTCTGAANTTTTTGGTCTTTTTGAGACAGGGTCTCCCTCTAGCCCCAGCTGTCCTGGAACTCACTCTGTAGACCAGGCTGGCCTTGAACTCACAAAGATCCGCCTGCCTCTGCCTCTCGAGTGCTAGGATTAAAGGCGTGCGCCACCACGCCCAGCTGCAGTTGGTGCTCTTAACCGCTGAGCCATCTCTCCAGCCCCAGAACAAGTATTTTTTTTTTGTCTTTTCGAGACAGGGTCTCCCTGTAGCCCCAGCTGTCCTGGAACTCACTCTGTAGAACAGGCTGACCTTGAACTCACAAAGATCCGCCTGCCTCCGCCTCCCAAGTGCTAGGATGAAAGGCTTGTGCCACCACGCCCAGCGAAGCAAGTATTCTTAACTGATCATCTCTCCAGCCCTCCTTAGTGTTTTTTAATTCATGGATTCTTCCTTTATCTTATTTAAAAAAAAAAACTTTTTCATTTGCTTATCTATTTTTTTTAATTTTTAATTTTTAGTTTTTTTTATGTGTATGAATATACTGTCTGCATGTAGGTTTGTGCACCCATGTTGTGCAATGCCGCAGAGGTCAAAAGAGGGCATCAGATTCCCCTAGAATCTGGAGTCAAAGACGGTTCTCAGCCGCCATGTGAATGCTGGGGATAGAACCTGGGTCCTCTGCAAGAGCAGTAGTTGCTCTTAACCACTAGGCCATCTCTCCAGCCCCCATTTGCATATCTATTAAAAAGTTTTTGCAACCTGGGAAAAAAAGTAAATAAAAATAAGGGCTGTTGGAAAGCTGACTCAGCAGTTAAGAGAGCTGGCCACTCTTGCCTGTGACCTGGGTTTGATTCTTAGCATCCAGATGACCCACAACCACCTGTAACTCCAGTTCCAGGGACTCCAATACATTCTTCTGTGACCATTGTACTCATGTGATGCAGTTATATACACACGAAAAATAAAAAGTCAAAAATTAAGTAAATACAAAATTTTTAATCTAAAGAAATTTTTACTACATTTATTTATTGACTCTGTGTATATGTGCTACATAGCAAGTACCAGGACAGCTAGGGCTACATAGCAATAGCCTATCTCAAAAACTCAGAAAGAGGGGCTGGAGAGATAGCCTAGCGGTTAAGAGCGCCGACCGCTCTTACAGAGGACCCGGGTTCGATCCCCAGCACCCACATGGCGGCTGAGAACCGTCTGAANCACTCTGTAGACCAGGCTGGCCTTGAACTCACAAAGATCTGCCTGCCTCTGCCTCCCAAGTGCTAGGATTAAAGGTGTGCGCCACCACACCTGGCAATATGCCTTATTTTTTTTTTTAATTTATTCTCGTATGTGTATGAATGTACTGTCTGCATGTAGGTTTGTGCACCCATGTGGTGCAATGCCTCAGAGGTCAGAAGAGGGTCTTGGATTCCCGTGGAACTGGAGTTCTCCTGGAATTGGAGCTACAGACGGTTCTCAGCCGTCATGTGGGTGCTGGGGATCGAACCCGGGTCCTCTGCAAGAGCGCTCTTAACTGCTAGGCCATCTCTCCAGCCCAACATGCCTTATTTTTAAGAACACGGTTACTTATATGGTTACTTAAATGTGATTCTGCATTGTATGGAAAATACTACTACTATAAATATTTTTCTGTGTGGAATTCAATGTTTTGTTTTGTTTTTTTCATTTAACAGAACGAGCCTAGTATTTTCACAAAGTACCAGACAAAACCCCAGTTGTTTGGAGGAGATACAAAGGGCGAAGTCTTATTTTCTCATCCTTTGCCAGTTGGAAAATCAAAAGGACTCCTGAAACAGTTTGAGGAGAAAAAAAGAAGGGCGACAGACAAGTGTGACAGGTACATAGCCTTTTTTTTGTTTTTGTTTGTTTGTTTGTTTGTTTGTTTTTGGTCTTTTCCAGACAGGGTCTCCCTGTAGCCCCAGCTGTCCTGGAACTCATTCTGTAGACCAGGCTGGACTTGAACTCACAAAGATCCTCCTGCCTCTGCCTCCCGAGTGTTAGGATCAAAGGCATAAGCCACCACGCCCTGCTAGGTGCATAGCCTTTTTTTTTTTTTATTTTTTTTTATTTCTGTATGTGTATGAAGGTACTGTCTGCATGCAGGTTTGTGCACCCGTGTCGTGCAATGCCGCGGAGGTCAGAAGAGGTCAGAAGATTTCCCTGGAACTGGAGTTCTCCTGGAATTGGAGTTTCAGACGGCTCTCGGCCACCATGTGGGTGCTGGGGATCGAACCTGGGTCCTCTGTAAGAGCAGTCGGCTTAACTGTTAGGCCATCTGTCCAGCCCGGTGCATAGCCTTTTTTTTTTTTTTTTTTTTTTTTTTTTTTTTTT
>VZQC01004139.1:2228076-2273621 GCA_009823505.1 Rhizomys pruinosus | reverse complement strand
TTTTTTTTTTTTTGGTCTTTTCGAGACAGGGTCTCCCTGTAGCCCCAGCTGTCCTGGAACTCACTTTGTAGACCAGGCTGGCCTTGAACTCACAAAGATCTGCCTGCCTCTGCCTCCCAAGTGCTAGGATTAAAGGCATGCGCCACCACGCCCGGCAGTAATTTTTATAGTTTAATTTTTCTGAGACAGGGTCTTGCTGGAACTCACTGCGCAGACCAGCATGGCCTCAGACTCAGAGACCCAGATTCTGCCTCCCATGATTAAAGGGATGTACTATCTTGCCTGGCAATAAATTTTTTAATATTTTAGTTATTTTTATTTTATTTTTTTGTATTTTTGAAACAGGGTCTCCCTTTAGCTCCTGGAGCTTGCTATGTAGACCAGGCTGGCCTTGAACCCACAGAAATCTGCCTGCCTACCTTAAGCTCCCTAAATGATGACTGTGATCCAGAGATGTGAGCCAATTAAACCCTTTCCTCCCCAAGTTGGTATTGGTCAGCATGTTTTGTCACAGAGACTGAAAGCAAACTAGAACACATTCATTCCATCTTTCAACAGTTTGTATAATTCTCATTAATTTACCTTCTTTCCCTGTTAAAATTGTAATTTCAAGAGAGATTTATCTTTCTCGGTCATTGTTTTGTATATATAGTCAGTGCTTAGCTTATAGAAGATGGTCATTAAACATTGGTGAGTTTTGTGGGGAGCTTGTCTGATGTTTATTTTTTTAATTTTTTAAAATTTTAAAAATTTTATTTTTCAAACACTTTTTTAAATTTTACTATTTTCTATGTGTATGAGTGTATTGTCTGCATGCAGGTTTGTGCACCCGTGTTGTGTAATGCAAAAGAGATCAGAAAAGGGCATCAGATTCCCCTGGAACTGGAGTTACAGACAGTTCTTAGCCTCCATGTGGGTGCTGGGAATCGAACCTGGGTTCTCTGTAAGAGAACCTGTAAGTTGCCGGGCATGGTGGCGCACGCCTTTAATCCTAGCACTTGAGAGGCAGAGGCAGGCCGATCTTTGTGAGTTCAAGGCCAGCCTGGTCTACAGAGTGAGTTCCAGGACAGCTGGGGCTACAGGGAGACCCTGTCTCGAAAAGACCAAAAAAAAAAAAAAAGTGCTCTTAAAATCTGAGCCATCTCTCCAGCCCCTGATGTTTTCTTTTTATTCAAGACAGTATCTCACTCAGGCTTGTCTAGAACTCATAGCAATCCTCATGCCCCAGCCTCTCAGGCTGGGATTATAGTCCTAAACCTGTGGAGAGAGATTCTGGTCAGGAGGGCAAAGCCCTGGAGATTAGCAGAGAAGCTTTACTATTATCCAGCTCCTTCTTTTTCTTTTTTTATCACAGTGGAATGAGCAGATAATACTTATCACAGTCCTTATGAGGAAATTTGTCCTTGTTTTGTATTTAGTTAAAGAGACTGCACGAGTCCAGAGTGACCTGATGTTTGAGGCAATACGAGACAAAGGCAATATGGAGAAAGCCATCCTTGAGATACACAAGAAATTTGAGGCTGTAAGTACAAATGCCAAATTCTTGTTTATTGTGCTTTATTTGGGGTTTTGGTGTTGTTTTTGAGACAGGGTCTCACTGTGTTGCCCAGGTTTGTCTTGAACTACCAGATTCAAATAATCTTTCTGCCTCAGCTTCCTGAGTAGCTGAAGTATGTTTTGACTTTGTCACTAAGACCAGAGAGACACTTTTTTTTTAATTATTTATTTTTGTATGTATATGAATGTACTGTCTGCATGTAGGTTTGTGCACCCATGTCGTGCAATGCCTTGGAGGTCAGAAGAGGGTCTCAGATTCCCCTGGAACTGGAGTTCTCCTGGAATTGGAGTTACAGATGGTTCTTAGCCACCATGTGGGTGTTGGGGATCGAACCCGGGTCCTCTGCAAGAGCAGTCAGTGCTCTTAACCACTAGGCTATCTCTACAGCCCCAGAGAGACACTTTTTTTTTGGGGGGGGTCTTTTTTGAGTCAGGATCTCCCTTTTAGTCCCAGCTGGCCTAGAGCTTGCTATGTAGACCAGGCTGGCCTTGAACTCACAAAGATTCACCTGCCTCTGCCTCCTGAGTGCTGGGATTAAAGGAATGTGACACCATTCCCAACCAGAGAGACACTTTTTATTTTTATTTTTATTTTTTTTTTAATTTTTTTTATTAATTTTATTTATTTCTGTATGTGTATGAATGTACTGTCTGCATGCAAGTCTGTGCACCCGTGTCGTGCAATGCCGCGGAGGTCAGAAGAGGGTGTCGGATTCCCCTGGAACTGGAGTTCTCCTGGAATCGGAGTTTCAGACTGCTCTCGGCCACCATGTGGGTGCTGGGGATCGAACCCGGGTCCTCTGCAAGAGCGTCGGCGCTCCTAACTGCTAGGCCATCTCTCCAGCCCCAGAGAGACACTTTTTAAAAAGTATGTGTATATTCGTGCCTGTGTGTGAAGGTGATTAGAGACCAGAGGCATCAAATCTTCCTGGATCTAGAGTTACAGGCAGTTGTGAGCCACTGGACATGGGTGCTGAGACCCAAACTCAGGTTTTCTACAATAGCAGCAAGTGTTCTCAACTGCTGGGCCACCTCTCCAGGCCCTGGAGAGGTACTTTCTTTTATTTTTTATTTTTGAGACAGGGTTTCCTTGTAGCTTCAGCAGGCCTAGAACTCTCTATGTAGACCAGGCTGGCCTTGAACTCATAGAAATCCACCTGCCTCTCCTGAGTGCTGGGACTAAAGGCGTGCACCACCATGCCTGGCCAGAGAGACACTCTTTTTTTTTGTCTTTTTGAGACAGGGTCTCCCTTTAGTCTCAGCTGGCCTGGAGCTCACTTTGTAGACCAGGCAGGCCTTGAACTCACAGAGATCCACCTGCCTCTGCCTCCCAAGTGCTAGGATTAAAGGAATGTGCCACCATGCCCGGCTCAAAGAGACACTTTTAATATTACAAATTTTCAGACAAGACTAGATACCACAACACATTCTTTGTCAATGAGCCAGAATATCACCTACCGCCAGGGTTCCTTGGCAGGATGTATAGCCTGCTCTGGAGGCTTTGGTCACAATGTAGCCATGCTTTCTCTATTTGGGACAAGCCTTTGTCCACTGGTTGGTTGTCACTTTTTTTGTTTGTTTTTGTTTTTTGTTTTTTTGGACTTTTTGAGACAGGGTCTCCCTGTAGCCCCAGCTGCCCCTGGAATTCACTATGTAAAGCAGGCTGGCCTTGAACTCAGAGAAACGCCTGCCTCTGCTAAGATTAAAGGCGTGCACCACCACCCCCAGCTAAAAGATGGTTCTTAGCCACCATGTGGGTGCTGGGAATTGAACCTGGGTCCTTGCAAGAGCAGTCAGTGCTCTTAACCGCTCAGCCATCTCTCCAGCCCCATTTGGTTTTGTTTTATATTTTGAGACAGGGTCTCACTTTAAAACAATTTTTTAAATTTTATTTATTATTTATGTGTAGGAATGTACTGTCTGCATGTAGGTTTGTGCACCTGTTTGTCGTGCAATGCCGCGGAGGTCAGAGGAGGGTGTCGGATTCCCCTGGAACTGGAGTTCTCCTGGAATTGGAGTTATAGACGGTTCACAGCTGCCATGTGGGTGCTGGGGATCGAACCCGGGTCCTTCGCAAGAGCAGTTGGCACTCTTAACCGCTAAGCCACCTCTCCAGCCCTGGGTCTCACTTTTTTTTTTTTTTATTTCTGTATGTATATGAATGTAGTGTCTGCATGCAGATCTGTGCACCCGTGTCGTGCAATGCCGCGGAGGTCAGAAGAGGGTTTCGGATTCCCCTAGAACTGGAGTTCTCCTGGAATTGGAGTTTCAGAGGGTTCTTGGCCGCCATGTGGGTGCTGGGGATCGAACCTGGGTCCTCTGTAAGAGCGGTCGGCGCTCTTAACCGCTAGGCCATCTCTCCAGCCCCTGGGTCTCACTTTTATAACCCAGGCTGGCCTCAAACTCAGGTTAATTAATCCTCTTGCCTCCAGCATCCCAAGTGCTAGGATTGTAGCTTTGAGCTACCACACCCACATCTATTCTCATATTTGATTGTGCATTCTGATTTTCACTGTCCATCACTCTCCCCCTTCTCACTCCCTTTTCCTAGAGACAAGAAGAGTTCGTAGAGATGAAGTCCTACCTGAAGAGCCTTGCAGCTCTAGTTGCCCAGCAGAGTAAGGACTTCCAGCAGCTTTGTGTGAAACTAGACCAACTCAATGTGCCTGATGTCTTAGAAGAGCTGAAGCAATTAGTCTCTGTGCCTCAGGTACCTGGACATGTGAAAGACAGCACTTCTCAGACCTCGCCATCTCTGGCCCAGAGTCTCAATTTCATCAGGCAGGAAAACAGCACCTGTGAGGAGCCAGTTACCTGGGAGATCCAAGTGCCTCCTGCTGCAAGGAATCCCAGCATGAGTTCCCAGAGGACTGAGGGGTTTGGTATCTGGGATAAAGGGGCAAAAAGTTATGTTCTCCAAAACGCTGCACTGCCAGAAGATTGTCCCCATAAAGAAGATAATCATGTGAAGGACAGGACAGTGCAAACTAACTCCAAGAACTGGATTAGCACCAAAACAAGTCTTAAGAACCATGGCTCCAGCCTCTCAAGCTACACAGTTTGCGGTGCTGAGGATCTGATTCCCCAAGAATCATCACAGCTGGACTTAAATAAGTTTCCAACCAGATTTAAGAATGTCTGCTCCAAGTATCAAGCCCGGAACAAGTTTCCATATGACCCATGTGAACAGTCGACAACTGAGCAGAAAGGCAAGTCTGTAAGGGGAGAGAGGAAGGGCAAGAGGCAACGAAGCAAGGAATCACACAGAGGAAAGCCTGTAAGGAGGAAGCAAGAACAAATTCCAAGCAAAACCCGTACTTTCATTTCTAAGGATCAGAGGCCCCAGTCTCCAGTTTCTGGCCAGCAAGAGCCCTTCATCCAGCATTGGGGTCCAAGAGGCTCCACAAAGCCATCCTGTCATGTTCTGAGAGGAACAGCCAAGACCAGTAAGACAGCAAAGGCAGCCCAAGGGAGCCTCTTGCACCCTACCAGGCACTCTTCCAAAGAGAGTGAGTGTTTTTCCAGCAGTTCCCAAGGGGACCAGGAGATAAGCTGGTTCAATAACCTCGGCCTTGAAACTCTAGATCCACCTTTGTGTAAGAAGGCAGGTACAAATTTGCTCTGCGACCCTGATTTTGATAGTGATGATAGCTTTTAACCTGCCAACAGTGACTTTAGCTGATGTTGTTGATCTCAGCTTTTCTGTAGAACATTTGGACAAAGAATCTGAATCAGAGGCCCTGACAGATTTTGATCAGTAGGTGGTAAGGGGATGGTCCAGCACTCTGGATATTAGTTGCTGTTCATGAAAAGGACATAGAGTACATCTTATTTGTTGGAATGAAATGTGTGGAGATGGGTGTTTAGAGCTGGGGCAGCAGCTATTGGTGAGGCATCAGGAAGGTAGCTGTCTGTACTTAGTGAAGGGACTGATGGCTTCCTTTTGGAATAGTGTGTAAAAAAAAAAAGCTATGACAAATGTGGCAGCATGACTAGCAAATACAACATTTTTTATTTAAAATCCCCCTGATGGATACCTTTCTGGGCCTCAGAGTTTCTTTCTAGTTATGCTGCTAGAGAGTTTGCTTTTCCATCAATGGACATATTACTATAATACAGGGTTTCATGATGTAGCCCAGGCTGATCTTGAATTTACAGCCTCCTGACTCAACCCCCACAAAGTGCTGGGATTACAAGCATGTACTATCTCTCAGCTGTAAATTAGTCTATTTTAGAACAGGGAGTTAGAGGCTAGAAAGATGGTTCAGTAAATAGTGACTGCTGGATGCTCTTTGAAAGAACCTAAGCTTGATTCCCAGCACTCACAACTACCTATAACTTCAGCTCCCCTCTGCTGACCTCCATGTGTCTCCACAGTCATGTGGCATTCATAGACATACACACACACACACACACACACATACATGAAAATAATATTAAAAAATCTTTTTTAAAAAACCAGATATAGTGACACGTCTTTAATCCTACTAAAGAGACAGAAGCAGGCAGATCTTTGTAAGATTGAGGCCAGCCTGGTCTACATAGCGAGTTCCAGGCCAGCTGTAGCTACAGGGAGACTCTGTCTCAAAAAACAAAAAAGAAACAAACAGAAAACATAGAGTTAAAGATACCTATGAAGATTGTGCATGGTAGCTCACACCAGAGACAGGAAAATTGCCTCAAACCTGAGGCTAGCCTGGTTTACACAGGGGAGTTCCAGGAAGAGAGGTGATCTGCACCATACAGTCTCATAGCATTAATAGTCCTCAGCCAGATGAACCCATTTTTCTTTCCGGCTGTTTTTCTCTGTTCCGGTTTTCAACCGCTCTTCTTTTATATTGTTGTTATGGGGCTCATCTAGCCAGACTGGCTGGCCTCAAATTCACTATTGCAAGTAAAGATGACCTTGAACCACTCCTGATCTTCCAGTCTTTTTTATTTTGTCTTTTTGTGGTACTGGGGTCAAACTAGGACCTTGTGCGGGGGGTGGGGGGTGGGGGGGGTAGGCAAACACTACAATTGAGGGGGTTTCTTTTGTTTTGGTTGGTTTTGTTTTTGAGATAGGCCCTCCAGTAGCCCCAGGTGGCCTGGAACTTACAATGTAGATCAGGCTAGCCTGGATCCTTCTGCCTCTGGGATCAAAGGCACCCACCACCTGGCCTTCTACACTGAGTTTTAGCCCCAACCCTTCAGTCACTTTTTTAAATTTAATGGTCTTTGTTTGAATATGCCATAACAAGCCAGGCATGGTGGTGCACACCTTTGATCCCAGCACTCAGGAAACAAAGGCAGGGGGAATCTCTGAGTTCAAAGCTACACAGGGAGTCTATGGTCTACATAGGGAGTTCCAGGCCAGCTGGGGCTACAGGGAGACCCTGTCTCCCAAAAGAAAAAAGAAAAAGTTTTTTACAAAGAAAATCTTACGTCAGCATCCCAAGTTTCTTGCAGAATTATTTCTCTTTTTCTTTCCTTTCTTCCATCTGTCTCTCCCTCCCTTCCTTTCCTTCTTTCCTTTCTTTGTTGTGAGCCTGACCTTTAAAAAAAAATTTTTTTTTAATTTTATTTACTTCTGTATGTGTATGAATGTACTGTCTGCATGCAGGTCTGTGCACCCGTGTCGTGCAGTGCTGTGGAGGTCAGAAGAGGGCGTCGGATTCCCCTGGAACTGGAGTTCTCCTGGAATTGGACTTT
The DNA here is from genome assembly GCA_009823505.1 of Rhizomys pruinosus. Lineage (NCBI taxonomy): Eukaryota > Metazoa > Chordata > Mammalia > Rodentia > Spalacidae > Rhizomys > Rhizomys pruinosus. The sequence goes on along the minus strand of VZQC01004139.1, from coordinate 2,266,373 downwards.
CGGTTCTCGGCCGCCACGTGGGTGCTGGGGATCGAACCCGGGCCTCTGTAAGAGCGGTCAGCGCCGCTAGGCCATCTCTCCAGCCCGAGCCTGACCTTTTTTTTTTGTCTTTTCGAGACAGGGTCTCCCTGTAGCCCCAGCTGTCCTGGAACTCACTCTGTAGACCAGGCTGGCCTTGAACTCACAAAGATCCACCTGCCTCTGCCTCACAAGTGCTAGGATTAAAGGCATGCGCCACCACGCCCGGCCAAGAACAGTAGTCTTATACTAGACTTTCCATTTAAATCTTGCTGATGATTTTTGTTATTTTTGCTTTGAAAGCTCTGTGGCTTGTAATAGATAGCCTGGAATTCATTGTATAAACCAGGCTAGCCTCAAACCCATGACAGTCTTCATCCTCAGCCTCCCAAGTACCAGGATTATGGTCACAAACCACCAGACCCCACTTTGAAATTTTTTAATTTTTGTGACCCATATCTATTTCTTTAGTAATTAAAACAACAACAACAAAAAAGGGAGTAAGGCCAGGCATGGTGGCGCACGCCTTTAATCCTAGCACTTGGGAGGCAGAGGCCCGCAGATCTTTGTGAGTTCAAGGCCAGCCTGGTCTACAGAGTGAGTTCCAGGACAGCTGGGGCTACAGGGAGACCCTGTCTCAAAAAGACCAAAAAAAAGGGAGTAGGGAGATAACTCATTAGTTAAAGCTCTTGCCACACAAGTATAAGGACCAGAGATAAAATCCCTAGAAACTCACATAAAATGCTGGATAGACAAGGCTTCGTGCCTGTAATTCTAGCCTTAGTAGTTAGAGAATGGATACCCATAGTGTCCTGGCTAGTAAGATAGCCATATCAATGCACTGGGTTTGACGGAAAGACCGTCTCAATGAATAAAGCAAAAGAATGACTGAAGATGATTCCTAACATCAACCTCCAGCCTTCACATGCAACACACACATATGTGTACCTACACATGCCCAAAAATATGCATACATATAATGCCCGTACACGTAAAAAAAAATAGAAAAACAAAAGCAACAACTAAATCTCTGGTAGCACAGATTATCTTGTAATCTAAACTCCTGGGAGGTAGTGAGATCAAGATCCCAAATTCAGTGCCAACCTATCCAACATGGTGATGGCAAATCTCAAAAGAAGAAAATAAAGGAACAGTGAAGAAAGGCAGAGGAGAGGGAAAGAAAAAGGCTTCATGGAATAATTGGTTTCCTGAGACTGGCCATTTCCAAGCCATATGATAAATGCCATTGAAGACGCTAGACTGTTGTAGAAAGCAACAGTTCTTCATTCCTTATTCTTTACATTCAGAAATGTGTCCCATAAAAATCTGTAGGAGTTGAATTTACCTCGGCAGGAGTGCCAGACATCATTCTGTTTTTACTCATTTCCAGACCAAGGGCCTGTAGCTTCCATATGTATGGGCCATCCTGGTAGTCCTGAGACACAGAAATTCAGATCTGGGTTCTGCCTCAGGCTGCCCTGGCCACTGCTTCCTGTTGACCATATTGGCTAAGATGCTTACTCTCACTGCAGCCTTTAATCCCTGCTGCTCTTCATTGTTTGTGCAAGGGAGATATGCCCAGCTGCAGAAAGGGTTCCTTGTAGCCTGACCCCGACTGTCTACACAGGCTTACTGAGCCAGCAGCATAAGGCTGTGTGACCAAAGGGCCTTGTATCTGTTGAACAATGTAGTATGTTTTACTTTTGTCTTCTGTTATTTGTTGTTTTGATATTTATTTGAATTCAAAGTTGAGATCCTGTGAAAGAGAATTCAATTAGTATTTGAGTGAACCCTTCTTGAACATTCCAACTTTGGAATGCCAAAGATGGACCTGTGTTGTTTGATTCTGCTGTTAAGTTATGGCATGGTGTTTCTTCAGTAGTGTTTAATTTTGTGTGATAAAGTCAAACTTCAGAGTGACTCAGTGTTCCATGAGTTTGGTGTTTTTATAGAATTAGTGGCAAACTCCTAACAAGGTTGCTCTAATTGAAATTACACTGTATCTTGCAACCATCAGGAAAGGGTAATCTGTTTCTGTTTTATTCCTATGTTTTGGGGTTTTTTTGTCTTAATATTAACTACCAGGTTCCTGGCAGACTTGAGCATGACACAATCCCAAGCACACCCTGGAACACGAAATGTTTTTGCTGCTTCAGATGCTCCTAGAGCTATATGCGGCTACACAGGGGCGGATGTGGTGGGAGGTGGGGGGGTGTGGAGAACTGTTGAAACCTCCTCCCTTTGCTACTCCAGGATAGAAATGAACACCTAATTGCCTGGCATTCATTCCAGCAACAATTCAAATGTCATCAGCAAGTAGCCTTTTTTACACTATTGGGGGGCACCGGTGAAGAAAGAGAGAATGTAGAAGTCAGAGACCAACTTTCTAGAGTCTGTTCTCTGCTTCCACCATGTGGATCTGGAGATCAAACTCAGGTCTCAGGCTTGGTGGCAGGCGCCCTTACTGCTGAGCAGTCTCCGCAGCCTGCAGTGGCCTTTACTGACCTCTCTACTCACCCACTCACCATTCATTCTCTTGTCCTGTTTTCACACTAATTTGAATTTTTTGTTCTTGTTTTACCTGCCTTGCCCAGGGATATAAGATATAGAAGTAAGAACACGTCCTGTACTTGCTAGTACGCCGGCATCCAGGAGGTGTCTGACACCTTGGCTCTTGATACAGAGGGCAGGGACTGCATTTTTAGGCAAACAGCTCCTTGAAAACTCTGTCATGAAAGTTAGGCGTTAATATAGCATCTTTTTGTTTGTTCTTGTTTTTTGAGACAGGGTCTCCCAGCTGGCCTGGAGCTCACTCTGTAGACAGACTGGACTTGAACTCACAGAGATCCACCTGCCTCTGCCTCCAGAATGCTGGAATTAAAGGCGTGCGCCACCACACCTGGCTTAAAACAGTTCTTAGCCACCATGTGGGTGCTGGGAATAGAACCCAGGTCCTCTGCAAGAGCAGTCAGTGCTCTTAATGGCTGAGCCATCTTCCCAGCCCCGTGTAACCTCTCTTTGCCACACCCTCCCCTTTCCTTTTCCCTCAGAAGCTGCCAAGGCTCCCTATTTTGCTCACTTCTCTCCCTCAGAGAGTTCCCAGCAACCCCTCTCTTACTCAATATACCCAGAAAACAAGCCTCAGGAAAGGTCATGGTGGTTAAGACCTGCCTGCCTTCTCTACATAGTGAATTCCATGCCGGCCAGGGCTGCATAGTAAGACCCTGTCTCAGAGGGAAAGAGAGAGTAGTAAGACCCTGTTCTCAAAGAGGTGGGGGGGAGTAGAGAGAAGGATCGAGAAGAGAGGAAGATAGTGGACAGGTTGAATAGTTTAGGTTTCTTTTTTCAGTGGTGGGCCAAAACTCATATTTTCCAGACTGCCTGGGATGGAAAGTCATTCCACACTAGGACTGGAATCCATTTTCAAATAAATTTCCTGAGTAAAACTGTTCCCTTTGTAAATATTTGGTTGGAACTTAAAATATTAATGTTCTCTGACACCGAAGAGAAAGCAAATTACCAGAACCTCACATATCTGGGGTGACAGTCCTCAGTGATTAATAGTCAGGCATTTTGGTGCACTGGCTTCCCAAGGCTTCCCCCTTTTTTTGTTGTTGTTGTTGTTGTAGTATTTTTTGAGACAGTGTCTCTCTGTAGCCCCAGCTGTCCTTGAACTCACAGAGATCCACCTGCCTCTGCCTTCCAAGTGCTGGGATTAAAGTCGTTCGCTAGCACACCCAGCTGGCCTCCCCTTCTTTACATGACATGTAACACTAATGTTTTCTGCCATAGTAAGCTTGTGTGTACCTCAGTCTGGGAAGTACCACTGTGGGTCCCAGATGAGCCATGACCTGGCTAATTCAAGAAGGGGATTAGCCTGAGTTGGGGGGCATTTTGCAAATCTTCATCAGTTTTCCTTGAACGTTAACAGCTCACAACTCCACCAGGGACACGATGGTGTTACTGCCCTGTAAGTTTAGTCCTGGGTGCAAAGCTGAAGGACATGGCCTACCAACAGGCAATTCCCTTCTCCCTGTTCTCGTGACCCCTCTGAAATATCCCAGGAGAATGCCAAGGAACCCAGAGAAGTGGGACAAGGGGAGACTCCCCTCCTCCCTGAATGAGGGGGCAGGAGGTAGGACGAGAGGATCCTGGGACCTAGAGATGGGAAGGTGGGTTTCAGTGCTTGCTGGACTTTGGCACAGAGGCAGAGCTTGTGAACAGCAATGTCCCAGCACCCACCTGGCAGCAATTCAAAGTCTAGAAGCAGATCTATATGCCAGTCAGGCAGCGGTGCTTGGGAGTATGGGGAACTGCCAGGTAGTCTGACAACAGTGTTGCCATTTCCAGCTCTGCCAAGCCTCCAGAATTGTCCCTTTGGAAGACTTGGAGCTCTGCTCCTGCCTGACCTTTGCTCTGCTTCACTCCTTCCTTTGTGGTCGTCCTTTCCTCCTCAGTCTTCTCCAGCCTGCTTACGAAGTGTGGCTTCGGCATGAGTATTGGTATGAAGCGACCGCAGGACCCACAGATCTTTCCTCATAGCCATGGATGGGCCTAGCTTCTAACATGCTGTGATTTAAATTTGCAGTTTGCAACGAGCAGGTTCCAGTGCTCCTATTCTTGAATCTGCCTTGTTTCTATTTTGATCCTGGTAATCCAAATTGCAGTTTGGTGTTTCCAGGGAAACAATTCAGGAATTGTTTGGCTTGCTAAGATGGACTGCATGGGAGAGAACTGAATGACGCAAACATCTGAAGGCTTCTCAGTCATGACCATGGTCAACTATCACGTATCATGAGTGCTTGGACCCTGAAAACCCGAGGAAACTTTTATTAAATTCTGTGTTCTAGTATTTCTATTATAATTATATAATATTCTAGTATTAAATTCTGTATCCCCTTCACTAAATTGCTGAAAAAACAATTCTTCCTCCTGTCCTCTAAGCAGATGACAGCCCTGATGTAGATGACAGAGACAGAAAGGTCTCAGGGGCACTTTAGGGAGGGACGGAATAGGGTGCGGAGGCCATGTGCTCACCCGGGACTGGCATATCAGAGGTTCCACTCACTAGACTGCTGACCATCTGTTTCTACAGTGAAGAAAAATATCACCCATTTCAGAATTCCAGGATGAATTACCTGTTAAATATGAATTTCCACATAAACAATTTTCTAAAATAAAATCAAAGTATATTTACCTGTCTGCCAGAGACAGGACTCCCCTCCCTGGTCTGCCTCTTCCTTGTGCGGGGCCTACTTTCCCAAGGGCCAGTCTCTACCATAAGAAAAAAACATTTCTGTCATTTCAAAGGCAGGGTTCCATTCTCAGTCACTGGAGCCACTTACTCTACAAAGCCCTGCCTGACTGGTAAACTGAACTAAAAATTTGTTTTGTGAGACCTAGAACATCTAACCTGAAGATCTAGAACCCTTGGCTCAAGAGTCTTTTTTTTTTATGTGTATGAATGTACTGTCTGCATGTAGGTTTGTGCACCTGTGTCGTGCAATGCTGCGGAGGTCAGAAGAGGGTCTTGGATTCCCCTGGAACTAGAGTTCTCCTGGAATTGGAGTTACAGACGGTTCTCAGCCACCATGTGGGTGCTGGGGATCGAACCCGGGTCCTCTGTAAGAGCAGTCGGTGCTCTTAACCGCTAGGCCATCTCTCCAGCCCAGGCTCAAGAGTCTTAAAGTAGTCCTGAGTGGCCCCTGGAATCCATCCACTCAGTTCCTAGCAACTGTGACAGTTGGTGCTGGGTAGTACTTTGTGAATGATGTCTAGGACTAATTTGATAAGAGTTGAGGATTTAAAACAAGGGGCTAGAAAGACTTGGCTCAGCAGTTAAGAGCACTGGCTGCTCTTGCAGAGGACCAAGGTTCAGCTCCCAGAACCTGCATGGTGGCCAACAACCATCCATAACTCTAGATCCAGGGATCCAACATCCTCTTCTGACCTTTGAGGGCAGCGCATGACATGGGTGCACTTATATACATGGAAACAATATACTTGTACACATATATGACACAAAAATAATTAAATATTCTTAATTTATTTTTTATCTTAATTTTTTTATTTTTTTTATTCTTTGGTCTTTTCGAGACAGGGTCTCGAAAAGAGCCCCAGCTGTCCTGGAATTTGCTCTGTAGACCAGGCTGGCCTTGAACTCACAAAGATCTGCCTGTCTCTGCCTCCCGAGTGCTAGGATTAAAGGAGTGCGTCACCACGCCCGGCAATAATAAAATATTCAATAATAAAATATTCAAAAGTATTCGGAAATATTTTGAGACCCTGTCTCGAAAAAGCCCCCAAAAAATTTTTTTTAAATAAAACGTTTTTTGTTTTTTGTTTTTTTTTGTCTTTTTGAGACAGGGTCTCCCTGTAGCCCCAGCTATCCTGGAACTCACTCTGTAGACCAGGCTGGCCTTGAACTCACAAAGATCTGCCTGCCTCTGCCTCCCAAGTGCTAGGATTAAAGGCGTGTGCCACCATGCCCGGCCTTAAATAAAACGGTTTTAGGGGTGGGCATAGAAGTTAGTGATAAATTGCTTGCCTAATATGTGTGAATTTCCCAGATTGATAAAATGCAAATTTTTTTTTGTCTTTTTGAGACAGGGTCTCCCTGTAGCCCCAGCTGTCCTGGAAATTCACTCTGTAGGACCCAGGCGCCCTTGATCTCTCAAAGATCCGCCTGCCCCTTGCTCCCAAGTGCTAGGATATAAAGGTGTGTGCCACCTGACTGGATACAAAATTTTTTTTTCCTTATTTTTTATTTATCTTCTGTATTGTGTATTGAATGTACTGTCTGCATGAGGTTTGTGCACCCGTTTCGTGCAAATGCCGCTGGAGGTCAGAAGAGGGTGTCGGATTCCCCTGGAACTGGAGATTCTCCTGGAATTGGTAGTTTCAGAACGGTTCTTAGCCGCCATGTGGGTGCTGGGGATCGCACCCCCGGGTCTCTGTAAGAGCGGTCTCGGGCTCTTAACGCTTAGGCCACTCTCCAGCCCACATACAAAATTTTTTTTTTTATGTGCACCCATGTTGTTCAATGCTCCAGGAGGTCAGAGAAGAAGGGGCATCAGATCCCTCTGGAACTGGAGTTATAGGGCTGCCTGTCAGCCACATGTGGGTGCTGGGAAATTGAACTCAGTCCTCTAATAAGAGCAGCCAGTTGCTCCCAAATCACTGAGCCATCTCTCCAGGCCCTTAAAATGCTTAATTCTTTTTATTCGTTTTTTTTAATTAACTTTTTATTTCTGTTGTGTGTATGAAGTACTTTCTGCATTCATTGTAGTTGGTGCACCTGGGTCGTGCACAATGCCATGCCGCGGAGGTCAGAAGAATGGTGTTCGGATTCTCCTGGAAACTGGAGTTTCTCCTGATATGGAGTTACAGATGGTTCCCGGCCACCTATTGGGTGGCTGGGGATCGAACCCGGGTCCTCTGCAAAAAATCGGGCGGTCGGCTGCTCTAACCGCTAGGCCATCTCTCCAGCCCCGCAATTATCTTATTTGTATAAGCACAAAAACCTATAAGGAATTATTCCGGCGTGGTTGGTGCCGCAACGCCTTTAATCCTAAGCCACTCAGAAGGCAGAAGCAGGTGGGATTTTGTGAGTTCAAGGCGCCTTGGTCTACACGAAGTGAGTTCCAGTGCACAGCCAGGGCTACGGGAGACCCCGTCTCAAAAAGAACCAAAAAACACCACACTACAAAACAAAAAATACCAAAAAAAAACCCTATGAGGACTTATCAAGGAGAGGAAGGGAAGGGAAAATATATATATATACATATATATTGTTATTTTTTCTTTTTTTTTTTTTTGAGATGGTCTCCTGTACCCCAAGCTAGCCTGGAACTCCACTATGTAGACCCGGTTGCCTTGATGTTACCAAAGAATCTGCCTGCCTCTCTCAGTGCTTTAAGTGCTTTTAAAAATTTTTTTTTTACTTTATATAGTGTTTTTGCTGCAGCATCTAATAGGACTCCATCATGCAAGCCCACAGAGGCCAAAAGAAGCTATCAGATCCCCTGGATCTGGAGTTACAAAGATGGTTTTTAGCTACCATATGGGTTTGGAACCAAACCCTAGTCCTCTTCAAGAGCAACCATTTCTCTTACCCACTTAGCCCCAAGGCTGGCCTGATCTCACAGGAAGCCTCTGCCTCCAAATTTGCTGGGATTAAAGGCATGTGCCACCACACTGAGCCTGATCTCCATAGTGAGTTCCCAGCCAAGCTGGGGCTACACCAAAGAAAGCTTCATAAATAAGACCAAAAGAAACCAGGTTGTTTTCGGGTGTGCCTTCTTAACTTAAGCCCTTCCAGGTGGGAAGTGCAGGCCAGATCTTTTGTGTGTTCAAGGCCACCTGGTCTACAAAGCGAATCCAGGCCAGCTGTGGCTAAAGGGAGACCTGTCTTCAAAAAAAAAAAAAAAAAAGACCAAAAGAAAATACAAGAAAACAGATGACTAATTGTCCTTGATAATTCTTAAATTTGTTCACTTTGTCTTTTTTTGTTGTTGTGCTGGGGATTGGACCCATACTAGTCAAGCACTCTATACTGAACCAAATGCTAAGCCTAAAATAGCTATTCAAATATACTTTCTTTGCAGGAGTGGGGCTGGAGTCAACCATGCCTTTTTTTTTTCTTTTTCTGTTTTTTTTTTGATTTTTAAAAAAAATTTTTTTTATTAACTTTATTTATTTCTGTATGTGTATGAATGTACTGTCTGCATGCAAGTCTGTGCACCCGTGTCGTGCAATGCCGCGGAGGTCAGAAGAGGGTCTCGGATTCCCCTGGAACTGAAGTTCTCCTGGAACTGGAGTCTCAGACGGTTCTCGGCCGCCATGTGGGTGCTGGGGATCGAACCCGGGTCCTCTGTAAGAGCGGTCGGCGCTCTTAACTGCTAGGCCATCTCTCCAGCCCCTTTTTTGGTCTTTTTGAGACAGGGTCTCCTTGTAGCCCCAGCTGTCCTGGAACTCACTCTGTAGACCTGGAACTCACTCTGTAGACCCAGCCGGCCTTGAACTCACAAAGATCCGCCTGCCTCTGCCTCCCACGGGCTAGGATTAAAGGCGTGTGCCACCATGCCTGGCTACATTTACTATTTATGTATGGGGTAGGGGGCAACGTCTCAGGTACCACAGTTCATGTGTGGAGGTCAGAGGATAAGATCATGGAGTTGATTCTCTCTACTATGTGGGATTCAGGGATATTATTCAGACCAGGTTTAGCAGCCCCACCTGCCTCCAGCATGCTTTTGTTGCTATGCTGACCTTAGGGAGGCTACGGCCTGGTCCCTCCTTCATTCTCTCATCTTAGCTCAGCAGCCATGGCTATGAAAGTCACTCATTGAGAGGTAGACATGAATAGGAAGGTGGACAGCAAATCTGTAACTTAACTGCCCCAAGGCAGGGGCCTAGGTTTCTTTGGAGCTCACAGAAATATCCTGTCAGGAGATGGCCTAGAAGCCTACTAGCGACTCTGATTCCAGAAGGCTTCACAGAGGCCTTTGAGCTGAGCAGGATAGGGATAGAATAGAGGGGAGGGCAGGTCTGGACATGAGGCATGCAGGAAACAGGGAGTCCTGTGCACAAGTGTGTGAGAACAGAGGACACAGGCTTTAGTTTGGCTCTGATTCTTTTTTTTTTTGTTCCTCTCCACGGAAATCTTTAGTAAAAGGCGAAAGATTTATACGATCTGAAGAGAAGCCAGAGTATAGCTCTGATTCTTCTAAGTAAGTTGAACTTACCTGGGATGAGGTAGTCCCATGAAGTACAGAAAGCCCACCCTGGTTATGGCACCCAGATTTTTTCAGGGGCCCATGTAAAAGAATATGAAGAGAAATAGCAGAGACACAATACATAACCTACCTTGGGTACTATATATATTAAATCTCAAAAATACATTTCTAAAAATATCAAGTCAAAAATGCCAACAATCAAACATTGCAAAGTAACAGAGTAACAGAACCCAGGCAAAGTAACAGAGTAACAGAACCCAGGCTCTCAGCTCAAAATGAGATATAACAGAAATTTAAGGATGTGGTAATTCAGATTCTGCCAATCCTTTGAAAAGTATGGCCCTGATAACCACTGTGGCTGCTTAAATCAACTTTCCCTACTCAATTTGGTATTTAAAAGAGGTCATCAAGTTGTAGTCCTCTTCCAAGTCTAGAACAGTCTCGACAATATTCTGATCATCAAACGCCTGCTGGAGGCTGCCAGGATCAACATCTACAGCCTTCTGAGGGCTTTCATCCACAAGCAGGGCCCAGGCTTCCTCCTTGAAGGGTGAATCTTGACAGCGGCCACACACATGGTTCAATTCATTTTCAAATTCCAGTTTTCCAGCCAGTTCTTCTATAGTTCGGATACTTGTATGGTCTTAAAGAAAAAAACATTCACCTTTATAATTCTAATGAAGTTTCTAAAGACATTTCAGGTAGAAGTTAAAAACCACAAAACTTTTGGGCCTTTAATCCCAGCACTCAGGAGGTAGAAACAGAGGCAGAGGCAGATCTCTGTCTCAAAAAAAAAAGGGGGGTGGGGTGGAGAGATGGTTCACAGGAGCACTTATTGCTCTTCCAGAGAACCAGAGTTTAGTTCTCAGCAGCCACATTGGGTGGCTCAAAACTACCTCCGGTTCTGGAGGGTCTGACACCTCTCTGAGGGCACCTGAGCTCACATGCACATATCCCAACAAAGACATACATTCACATACTTAAAAATAATATAGATGGCTCAACGGTTAGGGGCACTGGTTGCTCTTACAGGGAACTTGGATTCAATTCCTAGCACCCACTTGGTGGCTAACAACCAGCTGTTAACTCCACCTCCTAGGTATCCAATGCCATCTTCTGACCTCTGAGGGCATTGCATGATATCAGTACATACATGCAAGCAATACATTCATACATGTAAAATACTATTATAAAAAAATAAACTTTAATGGGTCACTTGTGATGGCATACACCTTGAATCCTAGCACTCAGGAGGCAGAGGCAGGCAGATCTCTGTGAGTTCAAGGCCAGCCTGGTCTACATAGAAAATTCTAGGGGCTGGAGAGATGGCCTAGCGGTTAAGAGCGCCAACCGCTCTTACAGAGGACCCAGGTTCGATCCCCAGCACCCACATGGCGGCCGAGAACCGTCTGAATCTCCCGTTCCAGGAGAACTCCAGTTTCAGGGGAATCCGACACCCTCTTCTGACCTCCGCGGCATTGCACGACACGGGTGCACAAACTTGCATGCAGACAGTACATTCATACACATACAGAAATAAATGATAATAAAAAAAAATTAAAAAAAAAAAAAAAGAAAAAAAAAAAGAAAATTCTAGGCCAGCTGGGACTACAGGGAGACTGACCCTGTCCCAAAAAGACACACACACATGGGGCTCAGCGTTAAGAGCACCAACTGCCCTTGCAGAGGACCCAGGTTTGATTCCCAGCACCCGCATGGTGGCTAGGAACGTCTTTAACTCCAGTTCCAGGGGAATCTGACGCCCTCTTCTGACCTCTGCGGGACTGTATGACACGGGTGCACAAACCTACATGCACACAGTACACTCATACACATAAAAAATAAAAAATTGTTCTTTAAAAAAGACACAAACCTTTTTTTTTTGTCTTTTTGAGACAGGGTCTCCCTATAGCTCCAGTAGTCCTGGAACTCACTATGTAGACCAGGCTGGCCTTGGACTCAGATCTGCCTGCCTATGCCTCCTGAGTGCTAGGATTAAAGGTATGCACCTCCATGGCCTGCTATAAACAAACCTTAACTTTCTCCCACCCTTGTGTTTGTTATGCACCCCCACCCTGGATGTTCTACTCTTTGTCCTCCTCCTTTGGCTGGTATCTTGTTTCCTTTAGCTCTAAGCTTAAGCACCAGGAGGCTGTTCCTCAGGGTCTCAAAATTATTAACTAGACACTTATGAAATGACCTGATGATGTGTGACCTCTACTCCCTTACCAGTTCTGTGAAGGGCAGGATTTGATTATTTCACTGTTCTGTACAGAGTTTGCTGTGAACAAAACAAATTTACCAAATAAATGTGGTTTCTGTTCTGTTTCCCTTTGAAGATGTGCTGACTCCTGGCTTATGTGAAAGTCCAAGGAAAGAATGGCTCAGCTCGATTACTTACCAATCATATCAAGCAGATCCTTTGTGACCTCTTGGCTAGAACCGCTGAGCATCATGTTTGAATCAACTTTTAAATCTCTCTCCATATCCTTCCTGTAGTTTCCAGGTTGGGGGGTAGGAGAAAAAGATGGGAAATTAGATACTCTTTCAGGAAAATACTGAAGTACTAGGATTCCCAAAGGTTTTGTTTTTGTTTTTGTTTTCTAGACAGTCTCACTACAAAGCCTTGGCTGGTCTGGAACTCACTATGTAGACTTGGCAAGGCTCAAAGTCAGAGAGATCCACTTGCCTCTGTTTCCTGAGTGCTGAGATTAAAGGTATGCACCACCAGCAAAACATTTTATTGGTGACTAGGGCTGGAGAGATGATTCATCAGTTCAGAGCACTTACTGTTCCTACAGAGGACCTACCCACAGGCTTAGTTCCCAGCATCCACATGGCAGCTCACAACCACTTCCAGGAATTTGATGCCCCCTTTTTGGACTCCACAGGCACCTGAACTCATGTGCACAAATAAAAATAAATCCTTAAAAAATTTACTAATGACTGTAAATTTCCATTTATACTGTAATAATAATCAGGAACTTCTAAGTCAGTAAAGAAATTGACTAATAGCATTGTAATACCTTGTCTCCATTCTAGGCTGAGTAGTGTTTATGAAATCAACATACAGATGTGTGGTGAACCAGCAAATAAAACACCTTTAACCCCAGCACTTTGGAAGGAAAGGCAGGTAACTGAGTTCAAAGCCAGCCTAGCAAATGGGTTGGAGAGATGGCTCAGCAGTTAAGGGCACTACTGATTGCTCCTGTAGAGGATCTAGGTTTGATTCCCAGCATCCACATGGTGACTAACAACCATCAATAACTCCAGTTCCAGGGGATCTGAAACCCCATTCTGGCCTCTGTGGGCACTGCATGACACAGGTGCACTTACATCCATACAGGCAAAACATTCATACACATAAAAATGTTAAAAATAATCTGGGTGTGGTGGCGCATGCCTGCAATCCTAGCACTCAGGAGGCAAAGGCAGGCAGATCTTTGTGAGTTCAAGGCCATCCTGGTCTACATAGTGAGTTCCAGGCCAGCTGGGACTAAAGGGAGCTCAAAAAGACAAAAAAAAAATAAAATAAAATTAAATAAAAAAAAAAAATATATATATATATATTAATATGAATGGGTTGGAAGGATGCCTCAGCGTTAGAGAGCCACCGACTGCTCTTGCAAAGGACCCAGGTTCAATTCCCAGCACCCATATGGCAGCTAAGAACTGTCTTTAACTCCAGTTCCAGGGGAATCCAACACTCTCTTCTGACCTCCACAGCTTTGCATGACACTGGTACACTTACGTAACTACATGCAGACAGTACACTCATACACATAAAAAAAGATAATAAATAAAAAATTAAAAAAAAATATAGGGGCTGGAGAGATGGCCTAGTGGTTAAGAGCACCGACTGCTCTTGCAGAGGATCCGGGTTTGATTTCCAGCACCCACATGATGGCTGAGAACCATCTTTAACTCCAGTTCCAGGGGAATCCAAGACCCTCTTCTGACCTCTGAGGCATTACATGACACAGGTGTACAAACCTACATGCAGACAGTACATTCATACACATAAATAAAATTTTTTTTAAAAATTAAAAAAAATACAAAAAAATAACAAGCAACCTAACAAAAGCAGTCTAAGGTATTCTTAGAATTCAAAAGCTTAGTATGGGCAGACATGGATTCAATGTGGGCAAAGTGGGATATAAAAGGCCACAGTGCCCAGGTTCAGACACAAAAAATAGAGTGTATGTTTCTGAAACATAAAGGTTTTGGTTTTTTTTTTTTTTTTGGTCTTTTCTTCGAGACAGGGTCTCCCTGTAGCCCCAGCTGTCCTGGAATTCTCTCTGTAGACCAGGCTGGCCTTGAACTCACGAAGATCCACCTGCCTCTGCCTTGCAAGTGCTAGGATTAAAGGCGTGCGCCACCATGCCCTGCTAGGTTTTGTTTTTAAATCAAATTACTACAAGTCTGGCAGCTCGCGCCTACAGTCTCTCCACGAGGCAGGGAAAGAGGAAAAGGTCAGAGTTCGGTCATCCTCGGCTACGTAAGGTATTCAAACCAGCTAGTTTGTCTTAAAAGAAACAGGGCTGGAGGGATAGTGAAGCTATTAATATCCCCCCAAATGAAAAGTTCAGTGCCCAGCACCCACAAATGAGTGCTTTCTTTTTAGGTACCACCAGCTGGGCATTGTGGTGCATGCCTTTAATCCCAGCATTCCAGAGACAAAAGCAGGCGGATCTCTTGTGAGTTCAAGGCCAGCCTGGTCTACATAACAAGCTCCAGGCCAGCTGGGACTAAAGGGAGACCCAATCCAGTCTCAAAAAAAAAAAAAAAAAAAAGACCCCGCTCCCAAAAGAAACAAAATTATAGCTGGGGGCAATGGCCTACACCTTTAATCCCAGCACTCAGGAGGCAAAAGCAGGTGAATATCTGAGTTCCAGGGCAGCCTGGTCTACATAACTTATCTTCTGATCTCTACATGCGTACCATGACTTGTATGCCTGCCCTCACAGACACTACAAACACACACACATGATTAAAAATAACAAATAAGGGCTGGAGAGATGGCCTAGCGGTTAAGAGCGCCGACCGCTCTTGCAGAGGACCCGGGTTTGATCCCCAGCACCCACATGGCAGCCAAGAACCGTCTGTATCCAGTTCCAGGGGAATCCAAGACCCTCTTCTGACCTCCGCGGCATTGCACGACACAGGTGCACAGACTTGCATGCAGACAGTACATTCATACACATACAGAAATAAATTAATAAAGAAAAATTAAAAATAAAATAAAATAAAATAAAAATAACAAATAAATAAAACCAAGCTAGGCATGGTGGTGCCCCAGAATTTGGGAGGCAGAGGCAGGTGAGTCCTTACAAGGCCAGCCTGATGTACATAGTTCCAGGACAGCTGAGGCTACAGGAAAACCCTTTTTCAAAAAGACAAAAAACAAAAACCCTAGGTACAAAAAGATGTCCTCCCCGGGTTCGATCCCCAGCACCCACATGGTGGCCGAGAATCCTCTGAAACTCCAATTCCAGGAGAACTCCAGTTCCAGGGGAATCCGACACCATCTTCTGACCTCCGCAGCATTGCACGTCATGGGTGCACAGACCTACATGCAGACAGTACATTCATACACATACAGAAATAAATTTAAAAAAAAATTAAGGAAAGGTGGTAGGGAGGGAGAGGAAAAAGGAAGGATGGAGGGAGGGAGGGGAAAAGGAAGAGGAGAGAGGAAGAGTCTCAGGCTGGCCAGGCATGGTGGCCCCTTTCATCCCAATATTTAGAAGGCAAAAGATCCGGGCATGGTGGCGCACGCCTTTAATCCTAGTACTTGGGAGGCAGAGGCAGGCAGATCTTTGTGAGGTCAAGGCCATCCTGGTCTACAGAGTGAGTTCCAGGACAGCTGGGACTACAGGGAGACCCTGTCTAGAAAGGACCAAAAAAAAAAAAAAAAAAAAAAAAAAAAAAAAAAAAAGGCAAAAGAGGCAGGTGGATCTTTTGTTGAGCTCAAGTGAACTTCCTAAATTCAGTCTGAGCAGGGAAGCAGAGCCATAAATCAAATAGGAATTCAACTATTCCTTCAGCATTAAGACTCTCCCGGCTGTGGTGGCCCACGCCTTTAATCCCAGCACAGATGAGTTCAAGGCCAGCCTGGTCTAGAGTGAGTTCCAGGCCAGCTGGGGCTACAGGGAGACCCTGTCTCGAAAATAATAAAATAAAAACCTTTCCCTAATTGTAGCAATTCAACTATCACATCAGCATCACCTTAAGCTCTCTTTCCTCCAGTGTTCCCCATCTCCTGGAGCTCTCCAAAACTGTCTTTCGCGTGCCCAAATCGAAGACTGCATCAGTACATTTTCTTTGCTGGTCAGAGGTTTCCTTTGGGGGTCTAAAGCATGTGGTTTTGCACTGACTGGGCCATGGAGTGGTGCGAAGGCCGGGTTCTCATTCTCAGGAGCGCAGGGGGCAGCAGCACTAGCAGCAGGGGGACAGGCGGCGAGAGGGCTCCCGCAGAGGAGCCTGCGCACAGGCAGCCGGGGCCACGGGGCGTCCGGCCGGGGCTGGCCTGTGCAGCCCTGGGCAGGCCTGACTCCCTCAAGGGCACGGTCAATGGCTGCGCTCAGCTCCTTTCTGCATCTCTGTAGTTTTTCAGACATTTCCCTAAAAGCGACCATGCCTTTTATTATGTAACAATTGGAAAGGCAGAGACCAGCGGACATTACCTATTATCCAGCTAGACCTCTGCTGCTGGCAGAGCTAGAAGACACACACCCCCCGAGGGGCGGGGCCGCCATTCTCAAGGACCCAGCTCCAGAGGCGTCTCTGCCCACCCTGATTCCCCAGCCAGCTGCTGGCCCGCCCGCTCGCCCGCCCATCCGTCCGTCGGTTCGTCCATCCGTCCGCCCGCCCGCCGGCCCATGGCCTGCCGCCCACTACCCAACCCAGACCGGACTGATACCAGAAGGGCCCACCGCCCACCGCGTCCTCACCAGTAGCACTGCGCGGCCAACGGTCACTGCTGGCAAGAAGCTCCGCGTGACCCCAACGCCCACCTACTAGGTTAAAGGTCGTCCCAGGGACCTGCCCACCACGTTCTTTAGATGCTGGCAGAGACGGGAGGGCAGAGGTAGCCTAATGGTGTGGGGCCACGGTACTGGGGGAACTAGCCCACAGGGCTAGACAACTGGGTCTGGAAGAGGCCTATTAGGGAAAAAGTACTTCTAAGGGATATCAAATAAAAGTTCCACACAAACTAGGTTTCAGTTTATCAAGGATGGGGGAGGGCAGGGACATAACAGAACTTGTTTGTTGGGGGGTCAAGGGAAAGACATAACAGAACTCCTAGTTTCCATGGGAGGTTGAGGAACACTCAACCCCAACATGACGTCACTTCATTTCCTAATGGAAGGAAGGCTTAGAAATTCCAAGTGAATAAAAAGAGAAATGGGGTTCAGTGTCTTAATTTGTAGAAAACTATAAAACCCATCTCAGCAAACAGCAAAGAACAAGGGGACGTCGAGCTGACTTGAGGCTTGGTTTACTGTGGCCAGACTACTGGGGTGACCTGCATGGGCATCAGAGCCCCAAGCCCAGGAGTTCAGAGCAGCCCTACAGGTGGTCTTCATGGCTGCAGCACTCAGTCATGGCGTGTTCCTCACCACTCTTTGGAATCCATTAGACAAACTGCTGTACACCACACCACACCCCTCATGTTGGCTCCACAGGTTTTGTTTCACGCCTATAAAAGAATCCAGCCTCTTAACGCCCTGAACATCCTTCTGAGAAACAGGTTCTTCTCTTCTCGTAAAAGAAGGGAATTTCCTCTTCTGGTTTTTAGATTGAGCATGAGCAGTGTTCAGGAGTGCCATTCTCCTGGGGAATACAGTGCTGCTGTGGATGGCGGGGTCGCCGAGTCTGCATCAGTCGGTGTCCATGCTGCAAGACTCATCATCCCCTAAGCCCTGCTGGGAGCTGCTCAGCAGCACACCTCCATCAGAAGGGCCTGGGAAACCGCTGAGTGAAGGCACGCTGCAACACTCATCATCCCGACGCTCATAGAACAACACGTACGCAGCCTTTGTCTAAAACACAAGACGTGCTGTTAGGAGCATAATTAGCGTGTAGAAGTTGTGTGAATCAGAAGTAGTTAGGATTAAACTAACAGGAGATAATGTACAAAATGTGACTGTAAAGAAATTAGTGAATGTTAAAAACTTAGCTCAGCAAGAGGCCTGCTCCAGCTCAGGGCTGCCCTAGAGAGAAGCACTCAGCACTAGGCAGCCACAGGGGCTCAGCAGAGCCAAAGTCTGATCGTACTCAATTGATTAGGTGGCCAGAGGCACCATGAACACAAGGACCTGATAACCAGTCCTGGGTCCCCCCGCCTTGACCAACACATGACCCCAGAGAGGGAAGACAGCCACCTTGCCATGCAGAGGGACCCTGGGCACAAGCCCTGAGACTCAGGCCTTTTTTTTTTTTTTTTTTTCCCTGGTGTTTTCGAGACAGGGTCTCCCTATAGCCCCAGCTGTCCTGGAACTCACTCTGTACACCAGGCTGGCCTGGAACTCACAAAGATCTGCCTGCCTCTGCCTCCCAAGTGCTAGGATTAAAGGCGTGCGCCACCACGCCCAGCTTTTTTTTTTTTTTATCTTCTATGTGTATGAATGTACTGTCTGCATGTCGGTTTGTGCATCCGTGTCGTGCAATGCCACAGAGGTCAGAAAACAGTGTTGGACTCCCCTGGAACTGGAGTTCTCCTGGAATTGGAGTTACAGACGGTTCTCAGCTGCCATGTGGGAGCTGGGGATCAAACCCAGGTCCTCTGCAAGAGCAGTTGGCGCTCTTAACTGCTAGGCTATCTCTCCAGCCCCAGGTAGCGGCCTATTTAAACTAGGGAGTGCAATGGTCAGTGCTCACACCCCACTCCCAGCGACCCCTGCTGTGTGAGACACCGAACTGCAGCTAAGAACAACCAGGCCATGCTGCTTCCTTGACATCTGGTTGAAGGACATCCTGACTCTGTTGGGCCCTGACGCTGCTCAGCTGCTCAGACCTAGCTGCTCAGACTGGCTGGACTGGAAGCTGCCCCAGCACCGGATTGAGAGACCCGCTCAAGCCAATCATCTGGCTTCTTGGAACTCCCTGGTGAGGACGACTTCCATCGCTTCCAAGGGGCTAAGAGATGCCTTAGGTGAGCAGCCTTGGGGGAGTAGCCCAGTCCAGGATAGGATTAGGATTTTTACGACTATAGAAGTATGATTTGAGAACTATAGAACAGACCTGTGTGGAATTACTAAAATTAATTGCATCATATATTTGTGTCCTGGATTCCTCTGGACTTAGCCTAGGCTAGTCCATGCTCATGGCAGATGCAAAGTCCAGTCTGTGCTGACAAAAATCACCCACTCGCTCCAGCTTTTCTCTCAAGGTAGCTCTCACCTATAATCTCTGTGAGGATTGCTCCAAGTTACAGGTCAGCCTGCATTAGGTACTTAGTTCTAGGCCAACCTGGGCTTCAGAGTGAAACACTGTCTCAAAAAAAAAAAAATCTGGATCTGGATCTGGTGGTGGTACACCTGTAATTCCACACTAAAGAGGCAGAAGCAGGATTACCCTAAGGCTGAGGCCAGCCTGGTCTACTTAGTGAATTTCACATTAGTCAGGGCTACAGCAGGAAAATAAACAAACAAATAAATGAAAAATAAATGAAAGAATTTAAACAACCACCAGCACTCTGAGGGATTTCCCATCTTGCCCTGCAGATCTATATCCAGTAGGAGCCATAAATACTGGTATACTAGGACCAAACACCTTGAACGAAATGAGCCTCTCCATTAGGAGAGATCTTAGAAGTGGCAGGCAACTCTACTCCACCCAGATCCCTTTTGGAGGACGAGAAACTTCTCAGCTTTACTTTGTTAAAGCAACAGAAAGTGCAGGTGTCCTGGCATGTACTTACCACTATCTGATCCTCGGAGGCCAGGGACACATTGCTATCATCAAAGTAATACCACTTCCTGTTCAGCTTGTTCTTCGCATATGCAGTGTCTGCCAAGTGACAAAACACTCTAATGGCCACCAGAAAAATTAATCTGGTTACTTTATAGGTTAGTACTAAATACATAATTATGCCCACAACCCAAAATAATGATACTGCAATTAAAAGTAATTTATAGCCAGGTGTGAATTCAGCACTCAAGAGGCAGAGGCAGTGCCATCGTTTATTAAGTTCAAGGCCAGCCTGGTCTAGATTAGTTACCTAGGACTACAGGGTTGAGACCTTGCTTAAAACATAACCAATAGCTGGGCGTGGTGGCGCACGCCTTTGATTCTAGCACTTGGGAGGCAGAGGTAGGCGCATCTTTGATTTCAAGGCCAGCCTGGTCTACAGAGTGAGTTCCAGGACAGCTGGGGCTACAGGGAGACCCTGTCTTGAAAAGACAAAAAATCAACCAACCAAACAAAAATTATTACTACCACCAAAAAATAATAAGTATAAATACACACACATATAAGTAAAGAGAATTTATACTGGTTTGTTTTGGTTTTCTTTTTGAGACTTTTTTTTTCCTCTATGTGGATTTCCTTTTCTTTCTTTTTCTCTTTTTTTTTTTTTGTCTTTTTGAGACAAGGTAGCCCCCACTGTCCTGGAACTCACTCTGTAGACCAGGCTGGCCTTGAACTCACAAAGATCCGCCTGCCTCTGCCTCCCCAGTGCTAGGATTAAAGATGTGCACCACCATGCCAGGCATTGAGATAAGTCTTTTTGCAGCCCCAGCTGGCCTGGAACTATGTAGACCAGGCTGGCCTTGAACTCACAGAGATCTGCCTGCCTCTGCCTCCCCCAAGTGTTGGGGGAGGCAGAGACAGGCAGATTAAAGGTGTGGGCCATGCCTGTTTTTATTTATTTATTTATTTATTTATTTATTTTCCTAATCTATACTGCTCAGAAAAACCTCTAAAAGACAAGGCTGTCAGAGATGAAGGTTTTTACCTCTTTATCTTTTGGACAGAGTTTCCCTGTAGCCCCAGCTGACTTGGAATAGGCACTGGGATTAAAGGAGTATACCACTACACCTGGCCCTCATCTTTTTTTTTTTCTTTTAATTATGTTTATGTGTGGGCACATAAGAATAGAGATCAGAGGAAAACTGTGTGGTTCTGGCCTTCCGCATTTATTTATTTATTTATTTATTTATTTATTTATTTATTTATTTATTTTTGAGGCAGGGTTTCCCTATAGCCCCAGCTGGCCTGGAACTCACTCTGGAGACCAGGCTGGCCTTGAACTCACAGAGATATACCTGCCTCTGCCTCTCAAGTGCTGGGATTAAAAGTGTGTGCTACCATGCTCGGCTTAAAGATGGTTCTTAGCTGCCATGTGGGTTCGGGAATCGAACCCAGGTCCTCTGCAAGAGCAGTTGGTGCTTTTAGCCATTGAGCCATCTCTCCAGCCCCTGGCCTTCCACCTTTATGTGGGTACCAGGGGTGGGACTCAGATCTCCAACCTTGTGTGGCAAGTGCCTTTGCCTGCTGAGTGATGGCCCTAGTGTCTTATTTTTTTTTTTTTTCCCTAGTGTCTATTTTAATGGCTATAATCAATTCTGGACTACAGCTCAATGAACAAGAACTTGTCTGGGTTCTTTAATCAGCACCCCAAGTACACAATAATAGCTATGAGCAGTAATCCAGAGCTATAGAGGGACCCAGAGAAGGAGTTGATACTTCTAAGATTTAAGGAAAACAGTGACAGGTGGCTGCAATCTTCAGCAGAAGGCACTTGGTACCTATGGAATTGACAGGGAAATCCTGGTTAGGGAAACAATGGCCATTTGCATTTGCAGAACTGGGATGCAGAGCTTGTGAGCAAGGCTGAAATTTCTTTTTATCTAAAACTATGAATTAAGAGCCTGTTGGTGGGCTTGAGATGCAGCTCACAGCAGTAGACCACTTATCTAGAATGCACAAGAACCCAGGTTCCAGCCCCAACACTGTTAAAAAAAACAGCCAGCCAGAAGTCGTGGCGCACGCCTTTAATCCTGGCACTTAGGAGGCAGAAGATCTCTGTAAGTTCAAGGCCAGCCTGGTCCACATAGTGAGTTCCAGAACAGCTGGGGCTACAGGGAGACCCTGTCTCAAACCCCCCCCACACAAAAAAAATCCCTATTGGTTATCTGCAATAGTGTGCTGAGTGAGGTGCCCATGGCTCTAACCCCAGCATTTGAGAGCCTAAGGCAGAAGGCTTACTGAGAGTACCGTGATACCTAGGGTACAGAGTAAGATCTTGTCACAAAAACATAGCTATAAAACAGACAAAAATTAACAAAATGTTTCATTAAAGTCAAATTGTAGGAAACAGAGCAAAAAGAAAATATTTTTTAAAAATTTACTTTATGTGCCAGGTGTGGTGGCACACACCTTTAATCCTAACACTTGGGAGGCAGAGGCAGGCGGATCTTTGTGAGTTCAAGGCCAGCCTGGTCTACAGAGTGAGTTCCAGGACAGCTGGGGCTACAGGGAGACCCTGTCTTGAAAAGACCAAAAAAAAAAAAAATTTACTTTATGTGTATGTGTTCTAACTACATGTATGTGTACATGTGTGCCTGGTGTCTGTGCAGTGCCCAGGGACCAGAAGAGGGTGACAGAGCTGCCATGGAAGCACACCGGGAGCTCTGCAGAGAAGCCAGCACTCAACCACTGAGCCATCTCTCTATCCTCAAAATTAACTTTTTTTTTTTGGGGGGGGGGTCTTTTTTGAGACAGGGTTTCCCTGTAGCCCCAGCTGTCCTGGAACTCGATTTTTTTATTTTTATTTTTTAATTTATTTCTATGTGTGTATGAATGTACTGTCTGCATGCAAGTCTGTGCACCTGTGTCGTGCAATGCCGCGAAGGTCAGAAGAGGGTGTCAGATTCCCCTGGAACTGGAGTTCTCCTGGAATTGGAGTTTCGGACGGTTCTCGGCCACCATGTGGGTGCTGGGGATCGAACCCTGGTCCTCTGTAAGAGCGGTCAGCACTCTTAACCTCTAGGCCATCTCTCCAGCCCCTTAAAATATATATTAAGGGCTAAGCTAGGTGTGGTGGCACACACCTTTTTTTTTTTTGGTCTTTTTGAGACAGGGTCTCCCTATAGCCCCAGCTGTCCTGAAACTCACTATGTAGACCAGGCTGGCCTTGAACTCACAAAGATCCACCTGCCTCTGCCTCCCAAGTGCTAGGATTAAAGGCGTGTACCACCACGCCCAGCTTGGCACACACCTTTAAGTGCACCACTCAGGAGGCAAAGGCAGGAGGATCTCTGTGAGATCCACACCAGCTGGGCGCTAAACAGCCCTTGTCTAGAAAAAGGTGGAGGATAATTAATTTTAGTTTGTTTTCTGAGTTCAGAGAGCTGTGATATATACAACCTTCTGTAATAATTTGTGTGGCTGTTTTCAGTTATAGGGACCACTTCCCTATTATTTATTTTTAAACAGATATGAACTCTTTGATCAATACCTGGACAGTGCGGTCAGTTGTTGCTCCCAAAATGTTACTGTCAATGTTACAAACAGATGAATATTTTTGAGCATGAAGTGTCATCAAGTTATTGCCTCAGGACAGACTCCCAGAGAAAACAAAGCATGCATAGTTCATGCCTGTATTCCTACCACTTGGGAGATTAAAGTATAAAGAATGCTAGAAGTTCAAGGTCCTGGTGAGTTCCTACATAGTGAGCTCCAGACCAGCCTGGGCTAATGACTGAGACACTATCTCAAAGAAACAAAAGACTCACAGAATTACTGAATTAAAAGACTATGAAATTTAGAAAAGAAAAAAGGAGGGATGGAGGGAAGGAAGCAGCTCAGAACAGCACGCCTAAGACTATAAATAGCAGTACCTGCACAGAGGAGAGGCTGAGAGCAGACCAGCTAACATGTTTCCATACCTCAGTAGGAAGCAGATGCCAATACTTACAGTGGCCAACTCCCATGGCACCATAGTGATTTGACACAGCAATTAAGTCATAAACGTAAGGCCTTGCTGACCGGTCACAGACAAATTCAGACATGTTCAGAGCTCTGAGCACAAAACACAACAACAGTGCTCAAATATGTTAAACTCAAAAAAATCAGTATACCCCAGCAAGCCTTTTTGCCCAACCAGCCACAGCACAGGGAGGCACTCAAAACTACATTTAAAATTATTATTGTATGTCAATGTGGATGTGTGAGGGTAAGGAGACAACTTCTGAGAGTCCATTCTCTCCTTTTACCATGGGATCTAGGGATCAAACTCAGGTCCTGAGGCTTGGTAAGCACCTTTACCTGCTGAGCTCTCTCATCGACTCATTTTGAAATCTTCCAACATACAGAAAAACATTAAAAAAAAGAAAAATTGTAGCTTGTGTGGTGGCGTACACCTTTAATCCCAGCATTCAGGAGGCAGAGGGAGGTGGATCTCTGCGAGTTCAAGGCCAGCCTGGTTTATATAGTGAGTTCCAGGACAGCTGGGGCTACAGGGAGACCCTGTCTCGAAAAGACCAAAAAAAAAAAAAAAAAAAAAAAAGAGAGTAATCAATGATCTGCCTTCTTCAACCTCCCAAGTACTAGGATTTCAGGTGTGCAGAACCTTGCATAGCCCACTGATGAATCCCGTTCCCTTGGGTAGGCTACTCTCTGGCTGCCTTCTTCCCCTTAATGAGCTGCTATCCTGGCTGAGGCCAGGTTCTCTGACACCAATGATAGATCAGAAAAACAGACTATTGGTTAGTGGTGCAGATGATCAGCAAGACTCTCAGAGAACAGCAGCTACTGTGGGGAATTCATGATAGGGAAAGACTGCTCCAGCCAGTCTGCCTGCCGGAGCCCAGTAAATACGCGCCCTAATTCAGATGTCCTGCTAACAAATCTCTCACCGGATCAGTATACAGATTTCTAGCCCATTTTAAAAAAGCCCCAACACAGCAGTCAGAGGGCCCACCTGACTGGGAACTCTACAACTGTGTCAAGCTTATCCCTCCAGTATCTGCTGTAGGAGAAACGTTTGAGGTGGACCACCAGGATCTTGGGCAAAGACCACAGGTCAAATTTCTTTGTCGCCTGTTGGTGCTTCTTACAGTTGGGACAGTACCTGAAAAGAAAAGAGAAGTCTTACTTAGGGTAGTAGGGTACTTGTATGAGTACAAAGCTACAAGGTCCTAAGAGCTGCTACACGTTCAGGCAGAACGCAACACCACTACTTATGAGCAAAGACCTGCCTTCTCCATAGGGTGACAGTATTTTTTTTTTTTTTTTGTCTTTTTTCAGACAAGGTCTCCCTGTAGCCCCAGCTGTCCTGGAACATTGTAGACCAGGCTGGCCTTGAACTCACAAAGATCCGCCTGCCTCTGCCTCCCAAGTGCTAGGATTAAAGGCGTGCGCCACCATGCCCTGCTTTTTTTTTTTTTTTTTTAGGGTGACAGTATTTTTCAGCCTGGAAAACAGCCCTCACAAAAAGACTATTATAGAATTGGCCATACAAAGCAACCTCTCCAAGGACTAGAGGTTTTGTGTACCCAAATGCCCCTAGCAGACCTCAGAGCCTGGAACACATATGGGTCCCCTGTTGAAAGTGGGACTTGCATACCAGGGGTCATGTTCCCCAAGGGTCTCCATGGTGGTGAAGAGCTCAATGCATTCTCTCAGGGCCACTGCAGTCTTCTTTTTTTTCTGAGGCTGAGACATGCTCACATGCTTCTCACAGGCCTACAAAAAATAAGTATTGAGTTCTAGGGGAGAAGGATCTTCCAGGGTCAAGATACGCGGCCTATGGAGGTGCTCTGCCTGGAATATGCTGGAATATGAGGTCTCTGAACATAGAATGACAGTCTTGGGTGTTTTTCATTCTAAGTTTTTTTTTGTTTTGTTTTGTTTTTTTGTCTTTTCAAGACAGGTTCTCCCTGTAGCCTCAGCTGTACTGGAACTCGCTCTGTAGACCAGGCTGGCCTTGAACTCACAAAGATATGCCTGCCTCTGCCTCCCAAGTGCTAGGATTAAAGGCGTGCACCACCACGCTGGGCTCATTCTAAGTTTTAAGTAAAACTTGTAAAACTGTTAGGTGACAGTGATGTTAATGCATGTCCAGATCAGAAACCAGCACACTTCACTGACCACAAACCCCAAATGACCTACCTCAGATTCTTGCTCATCATAGTAAAGGCTTCGGGTCTCACTGTCCCAGTCAATGGCCAGTGTGGATCGAGCTGTGGAGGGGACCATAGTGTAGCTCATTATGGAATGACCAGTAACAAGGGAAGCTCTCCAAGCTGACTACAATGAGAAGGGCCATACTCGGGCAGCACTAGCACACCTGCTCAGCCACCACCAGCCACGAGGAGAGCACTGCTTTGGCTGGAGGCCAGCCCTTTTTAAACAGCCTCCCAAAGCTTTGGACAAAGACTTAGTGCTACACATAAGCTCCAATCTCTGCAGGATTCTGATGGGGCATACATAAGGTCAAGAAGGAGCAACAGGGACACTTCTCTCGCCTGAAACCTTAAGAAAATTTGACACAGCAGCAGATAAAGCAACTGTTTTCCAACACTGGTCAGACAGTATACAGAACAGAAGGGAGTCTTTGAAAGATAACAAAGCACCCCCCTATGCTACCATAGCTTATTACTCCCAAGTACCCCAGGCCACTAAATGAGGGAGAGAAACAGATTTGGGGACTGAGTTAAAGAAAGCTGGGCCAGGCGTGGTGGCACACGCCTTTAATCCTAGCACTTGGGAGGAAGAGGCAGGTGGATCTCTGTGAGTTCAAGACCAGCCTGTTCTACAGAGTCAGTTCTAGGGCAGCTGGGGCTATAGGGAGACCATGTATCCAGAAAAGAAAAAAGGAAGGAAGGAAGGGAGGAAGGGAGGGAGGGAGGGAGGGAAGGAAAAAGAAAGAGAGAGAGAGAGAGAGAGAGATAGAGAGAGAGAGAGAAAGCAAGCAAGCTGGATAGCTGGAGAGAGGGCTTAGTGGTTAACAGTACTAGCTGCTTTTGTAGAAGACCCAGGTTCATTTGCACCACATACAATAGCTAACAAACATTCATAACTGCAGTTCTAGGGAATCTGATGCTCTCTTTTGGCTTCTGCAGGCATTGCAAACACATGCACTTACATACATGCAGGCAAAAACACTCAAACACACAAAATATAATCAAAATAAAATTTGTAAAAAGGTGCCGTGTGTGTGGTGGCCCACGCCTTTAATCCTAGCACTTGGGAGGGAGAGGCAGGCGGATCTTTGTGAGTTCAAGGCCAGCCTGGTCTACGGAGTGAGTTCCAGGACAGCTGGGGCTACAGGGAAACCCTGTCTCGAAAACAAAACAAAACAAAATTTGTAAAAAGATAAGCTTGAGAGCCAAAATGTTGGGGCTTATGTATGTAATCTCAGTTCTAGATTATCCTCAGCTATACAGTCTGGGCTACATGAAACCCTACCTAATAAAAGGGGGGCGGGCGGGGATGAAATGGGTAGACAGATTTAGTTGGTGAGTTGCTTGCTAAGCAAGCATAATGACCTAGTGGAGAGTGCTTTAATCCCAGTTCAAGTGAGGTAGATAATGTGAGGCTGGCTAGCCAGCAAGTGTAGTCTGTTTACTGAGTTCCATGTCTGTAAAAGACCCTATCTTATAAAACAAGGGGAGGGGCTGGAGAGATTGCTCAGCAGTTAAGACCAACCACTGCTTATATAGAGGCCCCAAATTCAGTTCTCAGTGCCCATGTCTGCCCATTCACCACCACCTGTAACCCCAGCTCCAGGAGATCCGACACCCTCTTTTGGCCTCTGCGGGTGCATCCACACATATGGCTTACATTCACACAAACACTCCCCTACACCAAAACCAAAGCAGCATTTGAAGAGATGGCCAGACTGTAAAAGACTTCAAACTAAAGAGAAGCTACAGAACACAGCTGCAGTTAGATAGAGAGATACAAAATTACCTCAATAATGCTATGATTTTAAAGAATCTAAAGGACTGGGGCTGGAGAGATGGCCTAGCGGTTAAGAGCATCGACTGCTCTTGCAGAGGACCCGGGTTCGATCCCCAGCACCTACATGGTGGCTGAGAACCATCTGTAACTCCAATTTCAGGAGAACTCCAGTTCCAGGGGAATCCGACACCCTCTTCTGACCCGAGGCATTGCATGACACGGGTGCACAAACCTACATGCAGACAGTACATTCATACACACAGAAAATAAACAAAAATTTAAAAAAATTAAAAAAAATAATTAAAAAATAAAGAATCTAAAGGACTGGACATGGTGGTACATTTGTTTTTTTAAATTATTTTTTATGTGTATGAATGTACTGTCTGCTTGTAGGTTGGTGCACCAGTGTCATGCAATGTCAGAAGAGGGTGTTGTTGGATCCCCCTGGAACTGGAGTTAAAGATGGTTCTTAGCCACCATGTGGGTGCTGGGGACCAAACCCGGGTCCTCTGCAAGAGCAGTCAGTGCTCTTAACTGCTAGGACATCTCTCCAGCCCTACTTACTTGTTTTTAATGGCAGCTTATTCTATATAGTGAGTTTTAGGCCAGCCAGGGCTACACCATGAGACTTGTATCAACTCACCCCTCACCAAAAACAAAAAACAAAACCAAAAAAAAAAAAAAAACAGGGCTGAGAGAGCAGCTTAGTAGAACACCTGCCAAGTATGCTCAAGGCTCTCAGTTTGATCTCCAGTATCTTAATAAATTATTAAGTAAACTTTTTTTTTTTTTTGGCTTTTTGAGACAGGGTCTCCCTTTATTTAGTCTCAGCTGGCCTGGATCTCACTTTGTAGACCAGGCTGGAGATCCGCCTGCCTCTGCCTCTCAAGTGCTAGGATTAAAGGCGTGCACCACCACGCCCGGCTACATTTTCAACAAAACTGAGTATGAGGTTTGAGTTTTGTGGCACAAGCCTATTAGTTTCAGTTTCTGGAAGGCTCAGAGTCATTACTAATTTATGGCCTTCCTAGGCTATAGGTCATGTTTGAAACTAGCTTGTGGGGCTGGGGATGGTGACGCATGCCTTTAATCCTAGCACTTGGGAGGCAGAGAAAGGCAGATCTCTGTGAGTTCAAGGCCAGGCTGATCTACAGAGGGAGTTCCAGGCCAGCTGGAGCTGCAGGGAGACCCTGTCTCAAAAACACCAAACAAACAAACAAAAAACAAACAAACAAAAACTAGCTTGTGGGACCTTGTCTCAAAAATTATCAAAACACACAAAACATAGCCAATAGGTATGTTGATGTATACCTATGCTAGGGAGGTAGAAGAGGGAGGATCAGGAGTTCCATGCCAGCCTCAGCTACATACTAAGTTTGAGCCTATCCTGGGCTACATGAGTCTGTGCCTCAAAAACCAAATAAACAGGGCTAGAAAGATGGCTCAGTGGTTGAGAGAGAGCACTGTCTGCTCTTGCAGAGAACCCGGGTTTGGTTTCCAGAACCCACATGGCTGCTAACAACCATCCATGGCTCCAGTTCTAGAGATCCAATGCTGTCTTCTGGCATCTTCGAGCACTGCATAACATGGTGCACATACATACATACATGCAGGCAAAACACTCATACGAGTTCCAGGACAGCTGGGGCTACAGGGAGACCCTGTCTGGAAAAAAAAAAAAAAAAAAAAAAAAAAAAACCCATATAAATATCTGTAATAAAAGGAGTAGGGATATAGGTCAGTGGAAGAGCCTTTGCCTAACGACAAATCTGAGTTCAATCCCTACTACTGTGAAGTAACTGAATAATGAAAAAAAAAATGAAAATGAAGACAGAGAAAGGAGGACAGCTAGTTAACTAATTTCTTCCCCAATAAAAAAAGATGAAAGACAGAAGAGGTACCCTGGTATGTCCCATCCAGGCATCATCCACAATGCTTGTCTACATCCCTGTGAACATTCTTCCTAATTGTACAGCTGTCCACATTACAAAGCTCCAGGTACCTGATCTACAAAATTTATAACTACTCTCTAGCTGCATCAAATTCGGTATTTTTATGGAACAAAGAGACAAATGCACTTATTTTCATGAGTGAAGTTTAGAGAAATGTTGCTAAGCATGACCATAGAAGTATTACTGAGTCAGAGAATAGGGAAGCCCATTTCCTTCTGAGGTCATCAGGGATCAAGGTAAGAGCTGAACATAATGGTACATACCTATAAATACTCATGAAGGGGAGGCAGGAAAATCAGAAGTTCAAGGCCAGCCTCAGTTATATATTAAGTATGAGGTCAAACCTGAACCTACAAGAAACTGTCTCAAACATGCCCCCCACCCCCCACCCCCCAAAAAACGAGGTAAAAACTCTTTAAAGGACACAGAGTATATGTGTCCTCAGTACCTAGGGGGTTTCAAATGTCTGGTACTAGAGACAATACAAAAATTGCTAAAGCTGTTATGGTCAGTATCAAGTACAGTGAGTTTCAAAATGGATCCTAAGTCCCCAAAGTCCAGCTTGAAATGTCAGAGAATGTGCTTACAGTTGAGCTTGAGTAGTTTCCCATCAGTTGCAAATGAATTTATATCAGCAGTTCCATAAGAGTTCACAAGACTGAAGGTAAACAGCCTTCTGTGGCGGGACTGGCCTTCTACCCTCTTTTGGGTGGCCTCTGGACGAGCGTCCTCTGGCTCCTCTTCGCCACTGCCTTCTTCCTGATGCTCCATTTCTTCTTCTCCTAGCACACATGAAAAACAATCTGTAGCTGGGTGTGGTGGCGCACGCCTTTAATCCTAGCACTTGGGAGGCAGAGGCAGGAGGATCTCTGTGAGTTCAAGACCAGCCTGGTCTACAGAGTGAGCGCCAGGCCAGCTGGGACTAAAGGGAGACCCTGTCTCAAAAATACCAAAACAAAAAACAAAAAACTGTATAATTTCCCACATTTCAATGTAAAAAATGTTTATTCATCCAGGCATGCTGGTACATACGTGTAATACCAGCACTAAAGAGGCTAAGGCAGGATAAGCGAGCTCAACAAAAATAGCGAATAAATACCGCTAAAAAATGCTTATTTAATACCAAACTGTGATATGTCCTTACATATTTTGTTGTATATGTTAAGTTATATCCACACTTATACACCTCTACATTTACTAGGCACTTGAGTTCATGTGTGATCTTCACAAAGGAGCAGACGAGACAGGTAAAGTGGGCATGCTATTCAATGTTGAGAAAGCAGAAACCTAAGACAACTTAACTCTCCTGGAAGCATTTCCTCATAACACACAGTGTACTCTTGACTTCATCATTCAGTCCTGAGAAAAGGACTAAAATGAGATACTCAACATTCAAGAAAACAGTCTGATGCTGGGCATGGTGGCGCAGGACTTTAATCCTAGCACCTGGGGGGGGCAGAGGCAGGTGGATCTCTGTTGAGTTCAAGGCCAGCCTAGTCTACATAAGGACTTCCAAGCCACCCAGGGTTACACAGTGAGACCCTATCTTAACAAACAAAATACCAAAATAAAATACAAAGAACTTGGAGGTCATTAACATCTTATAAGAATAAAGTCAGCAGTTAAGAGCGCCGACTGCTCTTGCAGAGGACCCGGGTTCAATTCCCAGCACCCACAGGGTGGGTGAGAACTCTCTTTAACTCCAGTTCCAGGGGAATATGACGTCCTCTTCCGACCTCCAAGGCATTGCATGACACGGATGCACAAACCTACATGCAGACAATACATTCATACACGTAAAAAATAAAAAAATAAAAATAAATAAAAAAAGAATAAAGTCAGGCTGGGTGTAGTGGTGCATGCTTTTAATCCTATCACTTGGAGGCAGAGGCAGACAGGTTTGTGAGTTCAAAGCCAGCCTTGTCTACACAGCAAGTTCCAGGCTACCTGAGTACCACCAAAAAAAAAAAAAAAAAAGAAAAAAGAAAAGAAGAAAGAGAAAGAAAGAAGAAGGAAGGAAGGAAGGAAGGAAGGAAAGGAAGGAAGGAAGGAAGGAAGGAATGAGGAAGGAAAGAAAGAGAAAAGAAGAAAAAGAAAGAAAGAAAGAAAGAAAAAGAAAGAAAGAAAGAAAGAAAGAAGAAGAAAAGAAAAGAAAGAAAGAAAGAAGAGAAGGACATCAGAGGAGCATCTAAGTTTCTAAAATAAGAGTAACAACTACACTGCAGGTCAGACATAATTCCCTCATAAAGATGGACTCATCAGCACCAGGGCACAGCGAGGAATGGGTCTGGGTTCACACTGAACCCACTTTACTGTTTCTGTAACTGTAACTTCCTTTTCTTCCATAACCTAATGTCAGCTGATAACTGTGGCTTTCTGGGGAGATAGAAATGCCCAAGATAAGCCGGGCGTGGTGGCACACGCCTTTAATCCTAGCACTTGGGAGGCAGAGGCAGGCGGATCTGTGTGAGTTCAAGGCCAGCCTGGTCTACAGAGTGATCCCAGGAGAGCTGGGACTACAGGGGGACCCCTGTCTCGAAAAGACCAAAAAAAAAAAAAAAAACAAATGCCCAAGGTAGCCTGTCTGTCTTGACATCTCTCCTCCTGGTACTAAAGGCTCACCTGCCAGAATGGATTCTGTACATGCTAGGAAGCACTGACAGGCAATGCTAACTAAAGAGCTAAAATCCTGGGCTGGAAAGATGCCTACAGTAAGAGCACCACTGCTCTTACACAGGACTCGGGTTCGATCCCCAGGCACCCACATGGTGGCTGAGATCCGTCTTTTTTTTTTTTTTTTTTTTGGTCTTTTCGAAGACAGGGTCTCCCTGTAGCCCCAGCTGTCCTGTCCTGGAACTCACTCTGTAGACCAGGCTGCCTTGAACCCAGATAAAGATTCGCACCTACTGCCTCTGCCTCCCAAGTGCTAGGATTAAAGGCATGCGCCACCACTCCCGGCTGAGATCCGTCTTTAACTCCAGTTCCAGGGGAATCTGACACCCTCTTCTGACCTCCAAGGCATTGCAAGACACAGGTGCACAAACCTACATGCAGACAGTACATTCATACACATATAAAAAAAAATAAAAATAAGCCGGGCGTGGTGGCACACGCCTTTAATCCTAGCACTTGGGAGGCAGAGGCAGGCAGATCTTTGTGAGTTCAAGGCCAGCTTGGTCTACAGAGTGAGTTCCAGGACAGCTGGGACTATAGGGAGACCCTGTCTCGAAAAGACCAAAAATAAAAAAAATAAAAAAAAATAAAAATAAAAAAATAAAAATAAAAATAAAATTCAAATCCTGACTCTGGTGGCCTAGTGACTATAGCTCAGTGGTCAGTGGCAGTACTCGTTTCATACATGCAAAGCCCTGGGTTTGATCCCTACTACTGCAAAACCAAACAAACTTGACTCTACTTCCTAACTTTGACCTAGTTACCCAATCCCTCTAGGCTCAGTAAGATTGAGATGAAACTCAATCTGTATCAGCAAGAACCAAGGAATATTCTAAAAAGTATGAAGGCTGCCGGGCATGGTGGCACACGCCTTTAATCCCAGCACGTGGGAGGCAGAGGTAGGCAGATCTCTGTGAGTTCAAGGACAGCCTGGTCTACAGAGCAAGCTCCAGGACAGCTGGTACTAAAAGGGAGACCCTGTCTCAATAAATACCAAAAAAAGGATAAAACTAAAAAAAAGTATGAAGGCTGACAATGATGAAACAGACCCATACATCAACCCAGATTCAAAGCCTCCCCTGGATATAACACCTTGAAAGAAGCGGGAGATCAAGAGGGACATGGCCGTCAGAGCCCACAGCCCCGCTCTGGGAATGCTCACCTTCATAGCTGCCCCTGGAGCCATTGCAGGCCCCAGGCTCCAAGGGCGAGCTGAGAAACTCATCTGGCAAAGGCTGTTTTATATAGCGGCTTTAAAAACAAAAGTTAAAAAAAAAAAAAGATTATTAGTATCAATATTTAACTGCACAAAGCAGCTATACTGTTTCATAAGCTGCTTTGTTTCATAGCTGCTTTGTGCAATTATTCATGTAAATAAAGCTGCTTAAAATAATGCCACTGGATGTGGTGGGACACATTTTCAAGTGTAGCACTTGGGAGGCAGAGGCGGGTGGGTCCTGTGAGTTTGAGGCCAGCTTGGTCTACATAGTGAGTTTTGTCTTCTAGGAAAGAAACAAGGTCTCATATATCCTGGGCTGGTCTCAAACTTGCTATGTATCAGTGATCTTGAACTCCTAATCCACCTGCCTCTACCTCCCAGTGTTAAAATTATAGGCATGTAGCCGGGCGTGGTGGCACACGCCTTTAATCCTAGCACTTAGGAGGCAGAGGCATGTGGATCTCTGTGAGTTCAGGGCCAGCCTGGACTACAGAGTGAGTTCCAGGACAGCCAGAGCTACAGGGAGACCCTGTCTCAAAAAAAAAAAAAAAAAAAAAAAAAAAAAAAAAAAAAAAAAAAAAAAAAAAAAAAAAAAAAAAAAAAAAAAAAAAAAAAAAAAAAAAAAAAAAAAAAAAAAAAAAAATTATAGGCATGTACCATCAAGCCTGATTTATGGAGTGGTGGGGATTGAACACAAGACTCTGTGCATACTAAGCAAGTGCTCAACCAACTGAATTACATCCCCAGCTATCATTTCTCATTAATGGCAATTACCAGCTTCAGAACAATAATGTAACACTTCAGAAAAAAAAAAAATTCAACTATAAAATGCCATTAAAGCACTTTTCTTCCTACTGGTAACAGAGGCTTGAACAAGCCCTGGGTCATAGTTCTTAGCTACATTAGCCACTCTGTTTCAATACCCCTTACCCTGTGCCTACCAGGAGCTGCCACAATTCCTTTTCATAGAGGTGAGTACATGGATCAACACCGAAACCACGAGGAAAGATTGTCATTAATGTTGCTGGTCCATTAATCTTAGAACAACTACATTTCTGGCACCAACCTGATACGATTACAAACAGCCTGGTACAAACACTCGAGGGTTAGCTTATGCTTAGGGACAGAAATGAGAAGTGGCTGTCCATATAGCACTGCCCCAGAAGAAGTACTTGATGGCCGGGACTTCCTCTCTCTAAAGTAGACTGGAAGAGTAATACATTCTGAGCCGTCCACTGAAGTGCTGCAGACCTCATACCTGCATGAGTCACACGAGAAGTAGTTTTAGCAGCAGGTCACTGCCAGCAACAGAGATATAAGCTGGGCGGTGGCAAGAACCATGGTAATAAGGACAGAGCATCTTTAAGCAGGAAAGGGAGACAGGCCATTTCCAAGGTGATTGCAGAGATCTGGTCACCAATCTCACAAAAGATCACTGTCAATAAAATGTAAACCTAAACAACCTAGAATCTGGGCTATAATGCTTCTTACCCTCAAGGATTTAAACCGTGGGCCAGTATCTGAAATTCAACAACGGAGCTGCGAGCTATCATCTGAACCATCTCAGGAGCTAGCTCACCTCCAAGTAAATCTTTTGTAACCAAAGGGCTCAAATTAATTATTTTTTCAGTTCCTTTTTATCTTTTTTTTTTTTGGGGGGGTATCCCATGGTAGCTATAAACTCCCTATGCTTACACTTCTGATCTTCCTGTCCCTACCTCCCAAATATTGAGATGACAGGCATGCAGCATCATACATAGTTTATTTGGTGCTAAGAATTGAACCCAGGGTTTCTTTATAAATAGTAGTAAAGCATTCTACCAAGTGAGCCAAATCCCCAGGCCATCTCCCCCTACCTATTTTTAGTATGTTTTAGAGTTGTGGGGTTTTTTGAGACAGGGGCTTGTTGTGTATTTCACAGTCCTACAATCTACTGCAGGCTCAGACTAACCTTGAACTTCCTCCTGCCGCAGTCTCCCAGCTGCTGAGATCACTGATGTAATTCACTTCAATCTTTGATTGCCCTGCCTTAGTCTCCTGAGTGATAGGAGTCTATGTGTAGCCACCTACTGCTGGGTTGCCTAAGGAGCACAACTTTGAAAAAAATATTTTATAACAGGGTGTGGTGGCATACATCTTTAATCCCAGCACTCAGGAGGCAGAGGCAGGCAGATCTCTGTGGGTTCAAAGCCAGCCTGGTCTACACAGTGAGGTCCAGGCCAGCTGGGACTAAAGGGAGACCTTGCCTTGAAAAGACTAAAAAGCCAGGCGTGGTGGTGCACGCCTTTAATCCTAGCACATGGGAGGCAGAGGCAGGAGGATCTTTGTGAGTTCAAGGCCAGCCTGGTCTACAGAGTGAGTTCCAGGACAGGTGGAGCTACAGGGAGACCCTGTCTCTAAAAGACCAAAAAAGAAAAGAAAAGACCAAAAAAAAAAAACCCCAAAATTATGTTGGGTGTGGTGGTACATGCCTTTAATCCCAATACTTGTGAGACAAAGGCAGGCAGATCTCTGTGAGTTCAAGGCCAGAACAGCTGTGGCTACAGGGAGACCCTGTCTCAAAAAGACAAAAAAAAAAAAAAGCCAGGTGTGGTGGTATACCGCTTTAATCCCAGCACTTGGGAGGCAGAGGCAGGCAGATCTCTGAGTTCAAGGCTTGGTCTACAAAGGAGTTCCAGGCAAGCTGGGAATACAGAGAGACTCTATCTCACAAAGATCCAAATAAATAAATATTTTTATTTTTATTTAATTCTATGTGTATGAGTGTATTTATTGCCTGCTTATATGTAAGTGCACCCATGTTGTGCAATGCCCTTGGAGGTCAGAAGAGGGCATTAGATCCCCTGGAACTACAGTTAAAGAAAGTTGTTAACCACCATGTTGTTGCTGGGAACTGAACCCAGGTCCTCTAAAAGAGCAGTACTTTTTTTTTTTTTGAGACAAGGTGTGATGGTGCACACCATAAATCCCAGCAATCAGGAGTCAGAAGCACATCTGTGAGATCAAGGCTAGCCTGGTTTCTAGAAATTTCTAGGCCAGCTGGGGCTACAAGGAGACCCTATCTCAACAAACAAAACACCTATGTTTCTGTTCAACATCTTGTTATCAAATGAGTCGTCTCCCAAGCCCCCATAATATACATCTATATATAATAAACACATGTACACACACATTATATATTACACACATACATGTGTATATTACATATATATAATTTATTATGTATGTGCATCTACCTACTACGGTGTGTGTGGAGATCAGAGGACAACTTTGTCTTTCCACCATTTGGCTTCCAGGGATCAGAATCAGGTCATCAGGCTTGCATGGGAGGCTCCTGTACTCAGTTAGCTTGATACTATGTTTCTGACACCCTTCCCCTACCTACCATTACCCCCTCTGCCTCCCAAGTGCTGGGCTTAAAGGTGTGCAACCCCACATCCAAAATCACCTTTTGTTTGTTTTAAATAATTTTTTTTAATTTTATTTTTTATGTGTCTGAATGTACTGTCTGCATGTAGGTTTGTGCACTCGTGTTGTGCAATGCCTCGGAGGTCAGAAGAGGGCGACGGATTCCCCTGGAACTGGAGTTCTCCTGAAACTGGAGTTACAGACGGTTCTCAGCCGCCATGTGGGTGCTGGGGATCGAACCCGGGTCCTCTGTAATAGCAGTCAGCGCTCTTAACAGCTACGCCGTCTCTCCAGCCTGTTTGTTTGTTTTTTGAGACAGGGTCTCCCTTTAGTCCCAGCTGGCCGGGAGCCCACTATGTAGACCAGGCTGGCCTTGAACTCACGGAGATCTGCCTGCCTCTACCTCCCTAGTGCTGGGACCAAAGGCGAGTGCCACCAGGCCAGCTAATCACCTTATCTTTTTCTTTTTTGGTCTTTTCAAGACAGGTAGCTCCCTGTAGCTCCAGCTGTCCTGGAACTCACTCTGTAGACCAGGCTGGCCTTGAACTCACAAAGATCCGCCTGCCTCTGCCTCCCAAGTGCTAGGATTAAAGGTGCGCTCTTTAAATTCCTTTGTTAAAAAAAAAAAATCGCTGGAGAGATGGCCTAGCAGTTAAGAGCACCAACTGCTCTTGCAGAGGACCCAGGTTCGATCCCCAGCACCCACGTGGTGGCCGAGAACCATCTTTAACTCCAGTTCCAGGGGAATCTGACACCCTCTTCTGACCTCCGAGGCATTGCATGACACAGGTGCACAAACCTACACGCAGACAGTACATTCATACACGTAAAAAATAATAATAAAATAAATATTTAAAAAATTGCTGGGTGTGGTTGTCCTTTGATCCCCACATGAGCACTATGGCGTATGTACAATCACACATATATACACGTAAGTAAATAAATATAGAGATAAAAGGTAAAAAAGCAACCGGCCAGGCGTGGTGGCACACGCCTTTAATCCTAGCACTTGGGAGGCAGAGGCAGGAGATCTCTGTGAGTTCAAGGCCAGCGTGGTCTACAGAGTGAGTTCCAGGACAGCTGGGGCTACAGGGAGACCCTGTCTCGAAAAGACAAAAAAAAAAAAAAGTCTGAAAGCCTCTAATGTCAGCCTGTGTGCTTTCCACTTGTCATGAGAGAAGGAAGATTGCTGGGCTGGAGAGATAGCCTAGCGGTTAGGAGCGCCGACGCTCTTGCAGAGGACCCGGGTTCGATCCCCAGCACCCACATGGCGGCCGAGAGCCGTCTGAAACTCCAATTCCAGGAGAACTCCAGTTCCAGGGGAATCCGACACCCTCTTCTGACCTCCGCGGCATTGCACGACACGGGTGCACAGAC
>VZQC01004139.1:2204950-2227448 GCA_009823505.1 Rhizomys pruinosus | reverse complement strand
AAAAAAAAAAAAAAAAAAAAAAAATAAGAAAACCTTTCTGTGCAGATACACATTTTCTGAGTTAGAGGCAGAGAGAGCTTATGTATGTTTGGCAGTGAAGCCTCCTGGAGCAGTGGTTGGCTGGAAGCAGCAAGGTACACAGTGTCCCCACTTCTAGAAGCAGAAACCAGGTAAAGCATCTACAGTATTTCCTCTGATCCTGAACCAGAACCGGTAAGTACTCACACAAAAATGTCATCCCGAGGCATGATATGACTTAAACCTTCGTCCATTTGGAAAATTTTGTGGAAGCGGTGATTATATACATCAGTGACCACCATCTAAGAATCAACAGTACAGGAAGATTATAGGATGCTCAGCTCACAATGCACCTACTCACTAATTAGAACCCAGAAGAAATGCCCTCCTAGAATGCTGCCTCCTGAAATGCTGCCTCCAGAGAAGCCACCATGTAATTAGTCTCAAAGCTCAGGGCCAGGATCTGAAGGGGAGCAGCACAGCTATCCCGGGCACTGCCTGTGTTAGAAACATCTGCCCTCAAGTGGTAGGAATGGTAACAAGTGAGTTAATTACCAGAGACTGGTCTAGAAGCCTCTGAGGCTTTCCCAAAGACCAAAGTCCCGATACCCCCACAGCACAGAAGCTGGGATCAAAGCCCCTACCCCTGGCCCCGACAATGGGTAGCATGATTCCAATGGAGGAAAGACAGTAGTTCCCAAAGCTGGAAGGAGCCATCTCAGCAGCATGTGCGGCCAGGGGACGTGAGGGGACGTGTGCTATCCAAGACACAAACCCATGGTCGCATTTGTGTCGGTCAATAATCACCCCCAAAATGGCTAAAATGTTGAAGGCAAACTCCAAAGGGTCATAAAGTGACTTAATAGTCTTAAGTGCAATTGACCACTCCCTCGCCTTACGTTTTCTGCAGCAATGCCAGACAGCTTGGAGAGAGCCTCACACAGGTCAGAAATGGCCCCCATCAACGGTACAGTCACACGATACTGCGGGGAGAAATAGGATGACAGAAGTGATCCAAAAGAGGCTGGAAATAACATGGGAGGAGCACACATCGTGGGGGTGGGCCCTTCCAGAGGAGCCAAGCAACAAGTCTTCCATGCAATACCACTCCAACATCTCTTTTCTTTCCCCAGACTGCTTTTGTTTACCCTTCAGTGGGTTAGGTCATTCTTTCCTTTAAAAATTGTTAAAATTAGCCGAGCGTGATGGCACACGCCTTTAATCCCAGCACTGGGGAGGCAGAGGCAGGCTGATCTCTGTGAGTTCAAGGCCAGCCTGGTCTACAGAGTGAGTTCCAGGCCAGCTGGGGATACAGGGAGACTGTCAAAAAGATAAATAATAAATAAACAAATAAACAAACAAACAAGGCCAGGCTTAGTGGCTCACATCCCAACACTTGAGAGGCAGAGGCAGGCAGATCTCTGTAACTTTGAAGCCAGCTTACTTTACATAGTGAGCTCAGGGCCAGTCAGGACTACTCAGTAAGACCCTGTTTCTAATAAAATAAAAATCGAGCTGGAGAGATGGCTCAGTGGCTAAGAAGTTAAGAGTACTTGCTGCTAGTGCAGAGGACCTACGGTCAGTTCTCAGAACCCACATGGCAGCTCACAACTGTCCATAACTCAAATTCCAGCAGATCTAACATCCTCTTCTGGCCTCTATGGGCACTGCATACATCTGGGTGCACTTACATATACATAGTGCAAAACATCCATCCACATAAATAAAAATAAATATTTAAAGTTAAAAAAAAATTGCTGGGTGTGGTGATGCACATCTTTAGTCCCAACAATCGGAAAGCAGAGCCCTGATCTACATAGGGAGTTCCAGAACAGCTGGGGCTAGAGGGAGACCCTGTCTCCAAAATAATAATAATAATAATAATAATAATAATAATAATAGTAGGGACTGGAGAGATGGCCTAGCAGTTAGAAGCGCCAACTGCTCTTGCAGAGGACCCAGGTTCAATCCCCAGCACCCACATGGTGGCTGAGAACCGTCTTTGACTCCAGTTCCAGGGCAATCCGACACCCTCTTCTGATCTCCGAGGCATTGCATGACATGGGTGCACAAACCTACATGCAGACAGTACATTCATACACATACAAGGATAAATTTTTAAAAAATAAAAAAAAATAAATCAAAGCCAAGAAGACTAAGCAATCTATCACATTATGGGCCACCAGCAGAACTGGACATGAAGACCCGCTGTCAATGCCTCTCATGTGGCCTCCAGTCCTGGCTTGCTCTTCTACCTGATTTAAAGACAAACCTAAGGAACCTGTGCTGCATGTTTCCCCGCCATCAGACTCAAGGACCATTTAGCAGGTCAGGCACATTACTACACGTGCATGGAGGGAAAAGTAAGAGAAGCCCCAAAGACCTTTGCGACAGATCCTGAGTGACAGGATCACACAAAGGTCTGATAAAGACTATGGGTGCACACAGATTCAGCCCAAGGGCACAGTCAATGGACTTCCCATGCAGCAGATGAAAACAGTCCCAGTAGGGACTGGAGTCCACTCAACAAGGGGCGACATAAGTCGGGGATTTTGTTACCTGGGTAGGTCTGCAATGAGGGTTGGAAGGAACCAGAAAGACATCCATAACTCGATCCTTCTTCAAAGGCAGTGGGAGCGTTAGATAGCAAAATGGGTCAAAGGTCACTGACACTTTAGCACATTCTGGGCAAACCAAAGTAGATTTGAAGAGGCCATGGAAAGTGTCCACAATCACAGAATCATTCCTCAGCCTGTGATTTTCCCATGCTTCCTTCGCCACTACCTAGATGAAAGAAGGGTTAAGTAGGATATTCTCAACATCTCAGTCCATTATCCCTGCATCAATGACTCATAACAAACACTGAGATGGACTATGGAAGGAAGGCCAAGCACAGGCAAGAGCTTTTAGCATAACATACTCACACTGTAGGCCAGCTCTATCCCTCAATCAGGCTCACTAAAATATGTCAACAGAGAATAAGGTACCTTGATAGTACCATGAACACATAGACTCAACCAGGGAAAGACCATGCCCTGTGTGTTTCCCACCTTCCCTTAGGGAAAATTCATGGTTTGTCCTTTAAAATTTAAGTGCATGGAGCTGGAGAGATGGCTCAGCAGTTAAGAGCAAGGCGCTGACTGTTCTTGCAGAGGACCTGGGTTCAATTCCCAGCACCCACATGGTGGCTAAAAACCCTCTTAGGCCAGGCATGGTGGCACACACCCTGAATTCCAGCACTCAGGAGGGACAGGCAAGAGGATCTCTGTGAGTTCAAGGCCAGCCTTGAATTCTATATAGCGAGCTCCAGGCCAGCTGGGAGACCCTGTCTCAAAAACAAAACAACAACAAAAAAATTTAAGTGCTATTTTAAGGCATTCATAACCAGTTATTTCAATGCAACAGGGTACATAAAATAGCAAATGCCCAGGACTGGAGAGATAGCCTAGCAGTTAAGAGCACCAACTGCTCTTGCAGAGGACCCGGGTTCAATCCCCAGCACCCACATGGTGGCTAAGAACCATCTGTAACTCCAATTCCAGGAGAACTCCAGTTCCAGGGGAA
The DNA here is from genome assembly GCA_009823505.1 of Rhizomys pruinosus. Lineage (NCBI taxonomy): Eukaryota > Metazoa > Chordata > Mammalia > Rodentia > Spalacidae > Rhizomys > Rhizomys pruinosus. The sequence goes on along the minus strand of VZQC01004139.1, from coordinate 2,223,866 downwards.
TCCAAGACCCTCTTCTGACCTCCGCGGCATTGCACAACACGGGTGCACAGACCTACATGCAGACAGTACTCATACACATACAAAAATAAATAAAATTTATGGGCTGGAGAGATGGCCTAGCGGTTAAGAGCGCCGACTGCTCTTGCAGAGGACCCAGGTTCGATCCCCAGCACCCACATGGCGGCTGAGAACCATCTTTAACTCCAGTTCCAGGGGAATCCAACGCCCTCTTCTGACCTCCGTGGCATTGCAGGACACGGGTGCACAGACTGTCTACATGCAGACAGTACATTCATACACATAAAAAAATAAATTTAACAAATAAATAAAATTAAAAATAAAATTTTTTTAAATAGCAAATGCCCCTTTCGTGAACCAGAAAAATCAAGATTAAAAAAAGCACAAAGACCCAAGTTTAATATTAGTAGCTAAATATTTAAATATCATGGAGATAATGGTGCTGGGTGGCTCATCCCTGTGACTTTAGCACTTCAAAGACAAAAAGGATCACAAGTTCCAAGCTACTCTACACTATATTATCAAGCTTCATGCCAGCGCATAGACTATACAGTGAGATCCTGTCCCTAAACAGACTAGGCCTGGTGGCACAAGCCTGTAATCCCAGTTACTTGTGAGGTTGAGGCAGAAAATCCCAAAGTCAAGGTCTCCCTGGGATAAAGACAAAAGTTGAAGACCAGTCTGGGCAATTTAGTGAGATTGCATCTAAAACTGAAAAATAAAAAGTAGAGCTAGAAATATAGTCCAATGCTATAGCACTTGCCCAGTATGAGTGAACGCTAGGTTGCCAACAGTAACACGAATAAATAAACACCAGATGGATGACAATGAGAGCAGAAATAATCCCAAAGGAATACAGTATCAGCACCTTACAATTTTCAGAACATCTTGGTCCATGGCTTGCCAATGAAATACTAAACAAGCTGAATAACTTGAAGAAACACAAGAAGAAGTGTTAGGAGTAACTACAGTTGGGCTAGGGGTGTAACTTGTTGGTAGACTGTCTAGCAAGAAAAAGCCCTGGGTTTGATCTGGAACACTGGGAAAGAAAAAAAAGGCAACTACAGCCGGCTCCCTTCCGACCTGGACTGCACCCGCTCACGTCACCATCACAAGCAATAGTGAAAGGCAGCCAATGCCCTCGCACTAACCCCAAACCAGAAGACTGTCCCCATGCTGTCAACAGAAGGAAGCCTCTTTGGACTATTGTGCAGACAGCTTCAATATCATACCGCATCTGGCCGCCCATTGGCATCCTTTGGTTCCAGGTAGGGCTTCTTCTTTACCCGGTTCAGGTCTTCATGTAATCCATCTAGAATAAAGGCTAACAGCTCCTGAGAGTCTTGTTGCTGGTAGCCAGAAAACTGAGGGGCAAAACGCCCCACTTGAGTCTACAACAAAAGCAACTACATCAGAAGGTATAATAAAGAAGTAGTGAAGAAAAAAAATAATAAACAAAGAACCAGTGAAGCCGGAGGAGGATTGGTCACAAACAATAGCTTGTAAAGTCAACTGGGACGTGAGGAACCACACCTGAGCAAATTGCTTAACTAACTCCCAACGAACCATGCAGAGGCCAATGGGACCCCCAGAGAAAAAGCTCAGGTCAGAGAGCCAAGACGACCTGAAATGTGGGCCATTATCCTAAACAGGAGAAGGGAAGGCACTCTGGGCTGATACATCTGTATTATGTGAATCTACTCCAATGTCCTTTTTTGATGAGAATTTTAAATTCTAAAACCTTAGAAATAATACCTGCAGGGTGGGGCGTAGTGGCACACGCCTTTAATCCTAGCACCTGGGAGGCAGAGGCAGGCGGATCTTTGTGAGTTCAAGGCCAGCCTGGTCTACAGAGTGAGTTCCAGGACAGCTGGGGCTACAGGGAGACCTTGTCTCCAAAACGACCAAAGAAAAAAAAAAAAAAAAAAAAAGGAAATAATACCTGCAGGAACTACAGGACTCATTCACAAAACAGCTCTTATATATCTAGATCTGAATATTTAGTATTGGTCTTGCCAATGGAAAGACCCCAGCCAGCAACAGCAATCAATACCTGGGAGCTTATGAAAAATGAATTCTTCCAGGTGTGGTGGGGTATGCCTTTAATCCCAGCACTTGGGAGGCAGAGGCAGGCGGATCTCTGTGAGGTCAAGGCCAGCCTGGTCTACATAGTGAGTTCTAGGACAGCTAAGGCTACAGGGAGACCCTGGTCTCAAAAAAAAAAAAAAAAAAAAAAAAAGGAAAAAAAGAAAGAAAAATTAATTCTAAGGCTCCACCCCAGACACAATCAGAAATTCCAGGGGTAGTCTCTTATATTAGCCTTCCCAGAGACTATGGTGCATCCTAACACTGGATAAACACTACATAAACACTATAGGGAGATCCTGTCTCAAAGAAAGACCAAAAAAAAAAAAAGTTTTATTGAGACAGAGGCAAGTATATCTCTGTGAGAACGAGGACAGTGAGTTCCAGGCCAGTTGAGAGTACAGGGAGACCCTGTTTCACACACCAAAAAAAGGGGGTGGGGCGGGAAGGGGGTAGCAAAATGGATCAACAGATAAAGGTGCTTGCTATAGGACCTGAGTTCAGTCCTAGGAATCCACATAGTTGAAAGAAAGCATCAATTCCATTCCTACAATCTGTGGCCATTACATTACATTACATGCACACACACATGCACAAACACACACACACACAAAATCAATGTAAAAAATTTTAAGGGAAAAAAAATAAACATATATCTTAACCTACTTTGAATATTCGAGGTGCCACGTGAGTGTCCCTTCCAGACCACATCTGCTTAATAAGCTCTGCATAGGCCTCTGCAATCTCCCCTTTCATACCCAGAGGGTTGTCTCTATTGATTTCAGCTTCATACTCATCTTTGAGAAAGTACTCAGTCAGCGGAGCAGTGTTGCTCAGGCACTGAAAAAGAGCAAAATGAGAACTCACGACCCTTTTAGACAGCATGAAGAAAGACAAAACAAGTTCTTTTTGACACATACTCAGGCTAGCCTCAAACTGTTGGCAAGCCTCTTGCCACAGTCTCCTAAGTAGTGGAATAACAGGTATGGAGAACCATGCCTGGTTTAGCAGATAGCCAAAGCTCTCCATTTGAAACTCTTTTGGTCTCTTTTCTGTTTCTTCCTCTGGCTAAGTTTAACCTACATTTCCTCTTATCTAACCATTATCATGAATACAATAGCTTAAGTAAATTCTGTAAGTCATTCTAACAAATTATCAAATTGAGAATGCTGACTTCACCACTGAGGGCATCTTGGCTCTATGTTGCAGTTACACTCTTAGCTCTTTGCAGCCCATGTCTACTACAATGCTATATGCAGTATACAGCCAATAAATACTTGATAAATAAAAGCATAATTTGAGAGAAGGTCTCTCTATGTAGCCTAGGCATTAAAGTTGAAATCCTCCTGCATCCTGAGTTCTGGGATGACAGTCACATCAACTACTATGACAAGCCTAGTTTTTTGTTTGTGTGTGGTGGTGGTAGTACTAAGGACTGAAGAAAATACAGGGAGACCCTATCTCAAAAAGACCAAAAAAAAAAAAAAGACTGAAGAATGTTAGGCAAGTGTTCTGCCACTGGGTTATATCTAGCATGTCTCAAAAAGCAAAATCAACCAAACGAAAGACATATTGGGGCCACAAAAACTGATTGGGCTGGCCTGCCTGCCTTCCTTCCTTCCTTCCTTCCTTCCTTCCTTCCTTCCTTCCTTCCTTCTTATTTTTTATCTTTTTGAGATAGGGTCTCCCTGTAGCCCCAGCTGTCCTGGAACTCTCTCTGTAGACCAGGCTGGCCTTAAACTCACAGAGATCTGCCTGCCTCTGCCTCCCAAGTGCTGAGGATTAAAGGTGTGCACCACCACACCAGGCCAAAGATGGTTCTTGGCCGCCATATGGGTGCTGGGAATCAAACCTGGGTCCTCTGCAAGAGCAGTCAGTGCTCTTAACCGCTGAGCCATCTCTCCAGCCCCTTTTCCTGTAGGCTTCTAAAGGACTAATGGGTGAGCACAGGAACCCTGGGAGAAGATCGGCAACTAGCAGACAACCCCCACCCAGTTATTTAGCTGGCAACTCTCCCACATACCTGCAAAGCAGAGTTCATGAAGCAGGTATTCCCCAGGTTTCCAAGGCCACAGAGGCCAGGCTGTATATAAGGCGAAGGGGGCTCCTGGCAATTATAGGAAGCAGAGAAGCCAGATCCACTGAAAAACACAACCCACAACAGCAATAAAACGAAGTGCTGCACATATACCCTCAGGATGCCTTTGAGAGCTCTGCTTGGGCCTCTAGAACTTGTGTCTGGCAACAATCTCATGTAAAATCTTTCCCCCCCCTCCCCTGGTCCTCCAGACCTTCCCATTTTTAGTTAACATGGTATCAGAGAATAATAAACACAGCCTTAAAAGGGGAGAAAGGCTCTTTGAATTTTCCTCTTTTAGATTTTGGCAAGTGCTAATTTTATATCATTCTAGAAAGTTGACAGATGACTTTAGGAAAGAACATTCTGTATACTGGGATCAGGCGCTTATACCTGCCTCCACCTACCAGGCCACACCCAGCCTTGACTGGGCCTGAAATCCCATGCACTTTCTCTTCTCACCAACTTTCACCCTGCCCATGTTTTATGGCACATGCTCCTAAAATGCTTGGAGAAAGGAACACAGCCACCTAGAGGGGAAACAGAGGATTCTCCCAGAACTGAGAACTGTCCCCTTACAGACATATGACCAGCCATCCTTCACAAATGTTGTGACACAACCCCCAAACCCCCTTTACTAAGACTGTCATTGACTTAGACTGGAGAAAACAGCAACTAAGCAGCAGGACAAGCAGCAAAGTTAGAATTAGGATGCATGCTTCACTGTGGGCAGGAAGTGGAGTGAGAGACTACACGAAGCATGGTCTCACAGGGCACTCTGATCTGACAATGTTGAGCACGGCAGTAGAAGAGTAGACCAGCCAGGCCTGGTGGCGCATTCCTTTAATCCTAGCACTTGGGAGGCAGAGGCAGGTGGATCTTTGTGAGTTCAAGGCCAGCCTGGTCTACAGAGTGAGTTCTAGGACAGCTGGGGCTACAGGGAGGCCCTGTCTCTAAAAAACCAAAAAAAAAAAAAAAAAAAAAAAAAAAAAAAAGAAGGAAGCTCTCTTGCCTAGATGTGCGTGCGTGTGTGTGTGTGTGTGCGTGTGTGTGTGTTTTCCCTACTGCTGCTGTCACACACTCCCAAAAGTCAATGGCTTCAAAACAACACAAACATTATAATTCTTCAAATTACAAGTCCAAAAGAGTTTTCTGAGTTGAGATCAAGGTGGCCAGGTTCTATTCCTTTGTGGAGGCTCTAGGGTCTTCGAGAGGCTGTCTGATTCCTTTGTCAAAGCCAGTGGGGCTCTCCTCATACTTGACTTTTCTTTTGTCCTCACACCTCTTCTGACTCTTTAGCCTCATTTTCCCTCACAGGGAGCCTTCCTGAAGCACCTCCCCATCTCCACATAACTGATTTAATCACACCTGCAAAGACACTTTGTAACCTGACATATTCATAGGTTCCTAGGTTAGGGAGGCAGCCATTTTTGTAGGGATGGAGCAGTTTTCTATTTTTGTCAATTTTTTTTGTATATATATGTGGCATTATGTGTACGCATATTTGCACATGCCCATGCGGAGGCTGAGGTCGATGTCAGGTGTCTTTCTTGATTGCTTTCCACCTTATACACTGAGTCAGGTCTCCCACTGTGAAATGGAAGCTCAGCATTTTGGCTAGTCTAGCTGGCCAGCTTGCTCCAAAGATTCCTTGTCTCTACTCCCTAAGAACCAGGATTGCATGTAGGATCCCATGTCCACCCAACTCAGCTGGGCTCTGGGAACCTGAACTCTGGTCCTCATACTAGCACAGTAAACACTTTAACTGCAGAAGCTCAACCCAGCCATACTGTTGTTTTTGTTTGGGGTTTTTGTTGTTGTTGTTTTGTTTTGTTTTTCTTTTTGAGGATAAGGTCTCATGCAGACTAGACGGGCCTAGAACTCACTAGCTGAGGATGGCTTTGATCTCCTCATTCTCCTGCATCTAACTTCCACAAATGTTCTCACAAACTATGATTATAGGCATATAGGCATGCCACTACACCTGGCTCTATTTTTATCATCTTGTCAGGAAATAGCTATGTTTATGTTATTTCCCCACAATACATAAGGAAAAAAACCACCATTTCTGCAACCTTCTAAGGGTGGGCACAGCTGGGCATGGTGGTGCACACCTTTAATTCCAGCACTCAGGAGGCAGACAGGCAGATCTCTGTGAGTTTAAGGCCAGCCTGGTTACACAGCAAGTTCCAGGCCAGCTGGGGCTATATGAAGACCCTGTTTCAAAAAGACCCTCTCCTCAGAAAAGAAAAACTATAAGATGGGCACAATTCCAAACATGACAAGAGTCATCTCCTGAGGGAACTGTGCCGTGAGTCCAAACTTAGTAGCTGAGCAACAATGTGTATCAGGCTACAGCACAGAGCCAAGTGAGATCAAACCGTCACTGTTAAGTCATACAAACTGTCACTCTTAAGTCATACGTACCGTCACTCTTAAGTCATATGTACCGTCACTCTTAAGTCATACGTACCGTCACTCTTTTTTTTTTTGTCTTTTTTTTGAGACAGGGTCTCCCTGTAGCTCTGGCTGTCCTGGAACTCACTCTGTAGACCAGGCTGGCCTCGGACTCAGAGATCCGCGTGCCTCTGCCTCCCAAGTGCTAGGATTAAAGGCGTGCGCCACCACGCCCGGCATTTATTTATTTCTGTATGTGTATCAGTATACTGTCTGCATGTAGGTTTGTGCACCCGTGTCGTACAATGCCGCGGAGGTCAGAAGAGGGTCTTGGATTCCCCTGGAACTGGAGTTCTCCTGGAATCGGAGTTTCAGACGGTTCTCGGCCGCCATGTGGGTGCTGGGGATCGAACCCGGGTCCTCTGTAAGAGCGGTCGGTGCTCTTAACCGCTAGGCCATCTCTCCAGCCCCGTACCGTCACTCTTAAGTCATACGTAGCACGCCTAAGCCCTGCTCCTTATTTCTCACAACCTCTTAACTATGAGTGGAAAAGTAGGGGAGCCTAACTAATAAAGACGAAGCCACTTTTTGGCAAAGCAGCTCAGTCAGATCATCACCCCTTCTCTTCCAGGCCTCTCATGGCCTTGCTGAGACTCTGACAGGTAAGGGCCCAACATAGGGTGCTTACCAAAGGCTGGTCCTTCATCAAGGACTATGCATTCTGGTTGAGAAACTGATTTTTCCATCTAATGCAGAATAATTTAAAGCAACTGCCTGAGGAAAAAGTGTCTCTTATCAACCCACGAACCCCAACTTACTGTGACAGTTCAATCTGCCTTGGCCATGTGCCATCTTCATTTTGGGGCTCAATTACTAGCACCTAAGTGAAAAAAGAAACCAGTAAAAACAGTACACCCCACCCCATTTCTTGAAATGCTTATAAATTAGATTTCTTGCCATACACACCCAGGGCAGACCTGCCTGTCTGGGCATGGCCTGGCCCCTCCTACCTGACCCTGGTACAGCCCAGCATCCTGGATAGTGTTGTCTAGCTTGCTCAGCTGCTCATAGGCGTTGCTCATGTATCTGTTCCAAAGCCGTGTTTCACGCTCTGCCGGGATGTTGAATAGCTTCCTCATCTCCTTCTCAATGGTTGCTAAGAATAGGCAGAAACATCACTCAGATATAAAGTTAAAGACAACCAAGGTAAATCAATGTTCACCTTCCTTCCTTTTCAGTGCTCACAGGTCTGTAACAGATGTTATTACAGACCTCAACTGGCCGGCACTCCCAAAGCCACGCATCCCTCATGTACCCTCTCTCACACCATGCTTTTCTTTTTTTTTTCTTGTTTTTTTTGGTCTTTTCGAGACAGGGTCTCCCTGTAGCCCCAGCTGTCCTGGAACTAACTCTGTAGACCAGGCTGGCCTTGAACTCACAAAGATCCGCCTGCCTCTGCCTCCCGAGTGCTAGGATTAAAGGCGTGCGCCACCACGCCCGGCCACACCATGCTTTTCTAACACAGTTCTGATTTATACACAAAAGTAACACAGAACACAGGGGTGGTGGCTCATGCCTGTAATCCCAGCACTCAGCAGGTTAAAGCAGGACAACAGCAACAAGGTTAAGGCTAATAGTAAGTTTAGGTCAGCCTGAGCTTCAGTATGAACACCTGTCAAAAAAAAAAAAAAAGTGGGGGGGGGGAGACAGGGGAAAGGAAAGAAAATGAAAGAAGGAAAAGCAACACAGAAAGTGAGCAAAATGGGCTAGGAGTATAGTTCACTGATAGGGTACTTGCCTAGCATGCACAAAGATCTGGGTTCAAATCCCAGCACGGGGCATAAAGCGGGTATGTGAGACAGCTTCTCTTTGGGAGTTAAGATAGATGTGGGGTTTTCTGTTTTGAATATATGTCTATATACATGTGTCTGTGGGTACCTCCAGAAGCCAAAAGAGGGTATCAAATCCCTTGGAGCTGGAGTTCCAGGCAACTGTGAGCCACCTGATGGTGGTGTTAGGAACAGAACTCCAGTCCTCTGCAAGAGCAGCAATTGCTCTTAACTGCTAAGCCACTGTTTAAGCTCCCAAAACAGATGCAGGTTTTTTGGTTTTGGTATTTGATATATGTATGTATGTATGAATGTATGTATGTTGTGTACTTTTACTCGTATATATGTTAAGTACACTATGTGTATGCAATGCCTAAAGAAGCCAAAAGAGGGCATTGGATCCCTTGGAACTGAAGTTGAGTTGTTAGCCACCACATAGGTGCTAGAAACCAAACCCAGGTCCTCTGCAAGAACAGCCAAGTGTTTAAAAAAAAAAAAAAAGAACAGCCAAGTGTTCTTAACTGTTGAGCTACCTTTCCAACCGTCTTGGGTTTTTTTGTTTATTTGGGTTTTTTTTTTTTTTAATTTATTTTTGTATGTGTATGAATGTATTGTCTGCATGCAGGTCTGTGCACCCGTGTCGTGCAATGCCGCGGAGGTCAGAAGAGGGTCTCGGATTCCCCTGGAACTGGAGTTCTCCTGGAATTGGAGTTACAGACGGTTCTTAGCCGCCATGTGGGTGCTGGGGATCGAACCCGGGTCCTCTGCAAGAGCGTCGGTGCTCTTAACCGCTAGGCTATCTCTCCAGCCCCTTATTTGGGTTTTTTGAGACAGGGTCTCACAATGTAGCCCTGGGTGGCCTAGAACTGGAGAGGCAGAACAAGCTAGAGATCCCCTGGCTCTGCCTCCCAAGTGCTAGGATTAAAGGCATGCACGACCATATCCAGCAGGTCTAAGCTAGGCATGGTGGCGCAGCCTGTAATCCCAGCAATGGAGAGGCTGAGACAAAAGCAACTCAAAGTTAGCCTGGTCTACATAGATCCCATCTGGATTGATGACTGAGATGTCACTGGCTGCCCTTGCAGAGGACCCAGGTTCTATTCCCAGCACCCACATGGTGGCTAATAATCATCTGTAACTCCAGTTCCAGAAGAAGCCAATGCCTTCTTCTGACCTCTAAGGGGACTGCACGACATGGGTGTACTTATGCAAGTAATACACTCATCAACATAAATCATAATTTTTTTTTTTTTTTGGTCTTTTCGAGACAGGGTCTCCCTATAGTCCCAGCTGTCCTGGAACTCACTCTGTAGACCAGGCTGGCTTTGAACTCACAAAGATCCACCTGCCTCTTCCTCCAAGTGCTAAGATTAAAGGCGTGTACCACCACACCTGGCGAAATATATAAACTTAAAAGGATAGTAGGAATGTAGACTGGGGCTACAGTTTGGTGGTAGAACACCTATTTAGCATTAATTGAAGGTCCTGGGATTAATCCCCAGTTACACTTACACTTACATTTACACACACACACACACACACACACACACCCTATTTAGCATTAGTTGAAGGTCCTGGGATTAATTCCCAGTTACACACACACACACACACACACACACACACAAAGCTAGTCTAACATTTTTTTTTTTTTGTCTTTTTTCGAGACAGGGTCTCCCTGTAGCCCCAGCTGTCCTGGAACTCACTCTGTAGACCAGGCTGGCCTTGAACTTACAAAGATCCCCCTGCCTCTGCCTCCCAAGTGCTAGGACTAAAGGCGTGCGCCACCACGCCCGGCTTTTTTTTTTTTTGTCTTTTACATTTTTTGCTCAGACTGTAGTAGTGGGTTTTTTGTTGTTTACGTTATGTTCTCTTGTGTGTGGTGCATTTATTAGTGTAGGTGTATGCACCTGTTGGGGGAGGTATGCATGTGCAAATATGTGCACATGGAGGAAATCAGAGAGTGACATTGGGTGTCTTTCCATTGCTTTCCATCCTTTGTTGTTTTTTTTTTTGGTCTTTTTGAGATAGGGTCTCCCTGTAGCCCCAGCTGTCCTGGAATTCGCTCTGTAGACCAGGCTGGCCTTGAACTCACAAAGATCCACCTGCCTCTGCCTCCCAAGTGCTAGGATTAAAGGCGTGCGCCACCACGCCCAGCATCCATCCTTCATTTTTAAAAACTCATTGATTTAACTAGACCTGCTAATCAATGAGATTCAGGAACTCACTTTTTTCTACTTCCCCAGGGCAGGGGTTAATGGTACACATTATCACACCTGGCTTTCTTATGTGGGTGTTGGGGATTTGAACTCAAGACAGGAATTCACAGTTACACAGCCATCTCTCCAACCTTCTTTTTTTGAAATAGGGTTTCACTATGTAGACTAGGTTGGCCTCTCCCTATTGGGAAATCCTCCTGTCTCTGCCATCCAAGTGGTGGGATTACAGGCATGAGCCACAGTTCAAGTACTGGGTTTGTTTCTGTAGGGTTTGTTTGGTTGGTTGGTTCTGAGCATTGAACCCAGGGTCTCATACAAGCAACTGCTATTAGCCTACACTACTAGAACCTTGCTGAGATTTTCTGGTAAGTTAATTTTAAACTCTTCTTGGGGCTGGAGAGATGGCCTAGTGGTTAAGAGCACCAACTGCTCTTGCAGAGGACCCAGGTTCGATCCCCAGCACCCATATGGTGGCTGAGAACCGTCTGTAACTCTAATTCCAGGAGAACTTCAGTTCCAGGGGAATCCGAGACCCTCTTCTGACCTCCTCGGCATTGCACGACAAGGGTGCACAAACCTACCTGCAAACAGTACATTCATACACATAAAAAAAAAATTATTAAACTCTTCTGATTCTGCATTTCTTCATCTTTATTACCATATAACAAATGTGTATGAATGAGGCTTAAAATCCTACAGCATGAAACAACCTGGGGGCTGCTGTGTCAATAGTAAAAGGTTTCTGAATGTGTAATAAGCAAAAATTAGCTAACACATAGGACTGGGTGCAGTGGTACACACCTGTAATCTGCACATGGGAAGTGGAGTAAGGAGGATCAGGAGTTCAAGGCCAGCCTGGGCTCCATGAGACCCTAGAAATGAAATGGAAAAAATAAAATAAAAATAAAATAAACCGTTATTATTTGTTTATTTATTTATTTATTTATTTATTTATTTATTGAGTCCAGTGTAGGTCAGGCTGAGGGGAACTTACTGTGTAGCTGAGCATGACCCTGAGTTCCTGACCCTCCTGCCTCTATCTCCTGAGTACAGGGATTATAAGAAACACCACCATTCACGGTTTCCACGGTACCGAGGAGCCAACCCAGGGCTTTCTTTGTGCTGGAAAAGCTGTGCCCCACCCCCCAGCCATGTTTTTATCTTTAATAAATGGTGAAGTTGTATGTATACAAAAGAGATTTTTGGTTTGTTTTGTTTATTTTGGTCTTTTTGAGATAAGAGTCTCTCTATAGCGCTGTCATGGAACTCACTCTGTAGACCAGGCTGGCCTTAAACTCACAAAGATCCACTTGCCTCTGCCTTCCAAGTGCTAGGATTAAAGCATGCGCCACCACGCCCAGCCGAGATTTTTGTTTTAAGACAGGGTCTCACTATGTAGACCAGGCTCGCCAGGAACTCAGAGATCTGTCTGCCTCAGCCTCCTGAATGCCGGGATTAAATGTGTGCATCCACATGGTTTTTTGGGGGTTTGTTTTGTTTTGTTTTGGGTTTTTTTTGAGACAGGGTTTCCCAGTGTGGGGAGCGGGTGTGGCGACAGTCCTAAGAAGGCACCCGAGACTTTAGCAAAGTTTTATGACTAACACCTGAGTCTTATGACTAACACCTGATTCCCTCCTACCTCTAAGTAAAGCCACGCTCACCATTCGAGCTGTGCAGGTGTATCCTATATACAAGATCAGGCCAGATGATACCAATAGACTGAGGCCACGCAACCTGGGCTGGGAAGGTGGATAAATAGAGGGACTTTCTAGATAGAGGGACACTCTCTCCTTTCTAGTCTTAGGGGAGAAGCTTGTTTGCCTGAGGAAGGAGAAGGCTTGGAGAAGGAAGAAGGCTTAGAGGGAAAGGCTTAAGGCTTAGAGGGAGAAGCTTGGAGAAGGAGAAAAGATGTGCCTGAATAAACCGTTCTGACAAGACCTGCCTGCCTGAATAAACCGCTTTTGAGAAGAACGAGTGAGAGGTGTTTTGTTGCTGTGGCTTTATATAAGTGTTTCCTACAAGTGTACTAGTGTGCAAGTGTTTCATACAAGTGGTGGCCCATACAGGGAAGGTGGAGCAATGGCCACGCTCAGCCCAGAGCCCCCGGAATTTTAGCCAAGTCTTATGCGCGGCTTCGGGCTCTTGAGTGTGCTGGGGCCGCGGGCGGGGTGAGGCGGCGATAAATGGCTTCAGCATCGAGGAAGACAGCCACAAGGGACCTTGAGCAAGTGCAGAAAAACATCACGCAGAAAAGGCTCAAGCTGAATAACGAACCGCAGTGTAAGGTACCTGTACATTTGAGTGCGGCTTTATCTACAAACATTTGAGACTTTAAGAACGCAGAAACTTCAACAAAGCTGAGAGAGCTGCAGAGACTTCAACAAAGCTGCAGAGACTTCAACAAAGCAGCCTACTTACTTCCACAGACTTTGAAACTGAAACTTGGTGAAGGAAGCGCGGACTGAAATTTTCTTAAAGGGGCCTCGGTGCTGCGGGCTCGGCTTGAATCCAGAACCCGCCGAGTTGGCCCGGGCACCGATTGGACTGACCCAGAGAGAAAAACCAGTCGTTCGACTGAAACTTGGCGGAGGAAGCGCAGGGCGCGCAGGAGATGACATCGGCGGCCAGCAGCCTGCAGGTGAGGAGGCGGAGCAGCCCTGCCGAAGCGGCGGTTCGGGCTTTCTCGTGACAAAAGCTGAACTGGGAACTGGGGCCCCGCCGTGCCGCGGGTAGCCGGGACACTTGGGCAAGATTTTGAAGGGGTACTGGAGATGCCGGTGTGTTCGTGGGGAACAGTTAAGAGCCAGAAAGAGGGGGAAAGTAAAGAGCACCGGTAAAAGGGAACACGTTTAACAAGGCCCGGAAAATGGGGGAAGTAAGCGCGTAAAAGGGAACAGTGTAAAGCCCCGGAACAAGGGGATAGTCAAGAGCCCAGTAAGATGGGGAACAGTTAAAGCCCCGGTAAAAAGGGGATACATTAAAGCGCTCGGTGAAGGGGGAAACCAGTTAAGAGCCCGGAAAAGGGAGAACGGTTAAAGCCTGGTAAAGGGGGGAACAGTTAAAGCCCAGTAAAGGGGGGGAAGGCTCCCCGGTAAATGGGGGCAATAAGGAAAGCTCCCCAGTAAATGGGGAGAATAAGGAAAGCTCCCTGGTAAATGGGGATAATAAGGAAGGCTCCCTGGAATTGGGGACAATAAGGAAGGCTCTCTGGAAATGGGGACAATAAGAAGGCTCCCCGGTAAATGGAGACAATAAAGGGAGAGGCTCCCAGGAAATGGGGACAATGCCCACGAAGGCTCGCGTGAATCCGAAACTCCGCGAGCTGGCCCAATGTAAAAACAAAAACTAATACTAAAGATAATAAAAGAACGGGGGAGATGTGGGGAGCGGGTGTGGCGATAGTACTAAGAAGGCACACGAGACTTTAGCAAAGTTTTATGACTAATACCTGAGTCTTATGACTAACACCTGAGTCTTATTATTAACACCTGGTTCCCTCCTACCTCCAAGTAATGTCATGCTCACCGTTTGAGCTGTGCGGGTGCACCCTGTATGCAAGATCGGGCCAGATGATACCAGTAGACTGAGGCCATGCAACCTGGGGCGTGGGAAGGTGGATAAATAGAGGGACTTTCTAGATAGAGGGACACTCTCTCCTTTCTAGTCTTAGGGGAGAAGCTTGTTTGCCTGAGGAAGGAGAAGGCTTGGAGAAGGAAGAAGGCTTAGAGGGAAAGGCTTAAGGCTTAGAGGGAGAAGCTTGGAGAAGGAGAAAAGATGTGCCTGAATAAACCGTTCTGACAAGACCTGCCTGCCTGAATAAACCGCTTTGAGAAGAACGAGCGAGAGGTGCTTTGTTGCTGCGGCTTCATACAAGTGTTTCCTACGAGTGTGCAAGTGTTTCATACATCCCAGTAGCTCTGGCTGTACTGAAACTCACAATGTAGACCAGGATGGCCTTGAACTCACTGAGATCCGCCTGCCCCTGCCTCCCAAGCACTGGGATTAAAGGAATGCACCACCATGAACCACGCCCAGAAAAATGCTATTGTAAAAGAAATATTTAATAAATTCTTTTATAAGTACCAGTAAATTATTTGTATGGCTATTTTATATACTTATACATACAGGATTTTATAAAAGATTCTCAGGAGAAAATATCATGAATAGAAAAATTGAAAAAGGCCTATTTTAAATTTTGTGTATGTTAGAGTAAATACGGGTATGTCAACTCATGGAGGGCAGAGAATAATTTTTTTTTTTTTGTCTTTTTGAGACAGGGTCTCCCTGTAGCCCCAGCTGGCCTAGAACTCACTCTGTAGACCAGGCTGGCCTTGAACTTACAGAAATCTGCCTGCCTCTGCCTCTGCCTAATCCTAGCCCTGAGTGCTAGGATTAAAGACATGTGCTACCATGCCCTGCAAGAATAATTTTTGAGTCAGTTCTCTCCTTCTACTATGGGTTCCAGGCATGGTATGGCAAGTGCTCCTACCTACTAGGCCATGTTGCCAGCCCAAGCCCTAGTCTAAAGAACAAGGTTCTTGGGGCTGGAGAGATGGCTCAGCAGTTAAGAGTGCCGACTGCTCTTGCAGAGGACCAGGGTTTGATTCTCAGCACCCACACGGCGCCTAAGAACAGCCTTTAAGCCAGGCGTGGTGGCTCATGCCTTTAATCCTAGCACAGCACTTGGGAGGCAGAAGCAGGTGAATCTCTGTGAGTTCAAGGTCAGCCTGGTCTACAGAGAATTCCAGGCCAGCTGGGGAAATAGGGAGACCCTGTCTCAAAAACAAACAGCCAGGCGTGGTGGCGCACCCCTTTAATCCTAGCACTTGGGAGGCAGAGGCAGGCAGATCTTTGTGAGTTCAAGGCCAGCCTGATCTACAGAGTGAGCTCCAGGACAGCTGGGGCTAAAAACAAGAGAAGACAAAAGGGGAAGGAGAATAAGGGGGAGTGAAGGGAAAGGGAAAGGGAAAGGGAAAGGGAGGACAGCAGAGGGTAAGAGAGCAGGTTCCCTCCCATCAACCAGAACATCCAGTACTCTCTCACCAGACACCCAGAACCTTAGGCCAGCTGCTCACCAATGGTGTCTGCCTTGCTGAAGTGACAACGTAGCACATTGGTGGGATCACTGTTCTCACAGAGTTTCAGCTCCAGCAAATACACCTCCACTTTGCAGTGCTTGACAAACAAGCCATGCTCCACAACCTGTAATAAGAGGAACAGGGTGAGTAAGAGCAGCTGGATATCTGGGAAAGTCTTGGAAGCAACGTGACTCAGCAGCAGCAGCAGGAGGCTGAATCCTTATGAGCAGTTTTCTTCAGGGATTAAGGAGGTTAAGTACAATTTTAAACTCTTTTTTTTTTTAATTATTTATTTATTTTTGCATGTGTATGAGTGTACTGTCTGCATGTAGGTTTGTGCACCCGTGTCGTGCAATGCCGGGGAGGTCAGAAGAGGGTGTCGGATTCCCCTGGAACTGGAGTTCTCCTGGAATTGGAGTTACAGACGGTTCTCAGCCGCCACGTGGGTGCTGGGGATCAAACCCGGGTCCTCTGCAAGAACAGGTGGCACTTGGGCTGGAGAGATGGCCTAGCGGTTGGGAGCACCGACACTCTTGCAGAGGACCCGGGTTCGATCCCCAGCACCCACATGGCGGCTAAGAGCCGTCTGTAACTCCAATTCCAGGAGAACTCCAGTTCCAGGGGAATCCGAGACCCTCTTCTGACCTCCGCGGCATTGCACGACACGGGTGCACAGACCTGCATGCAGACAGTGCATTCATACACATACAAAAATAAATAAATAAATAAATAATAAAAAAAAAATAATAATTAAAAAAAGAACAGGTGGCACTCTTAACCGCTAGGCCAGCTCTCCAGCCCCAAACTCTCTTTCTTTTTAAAGGACAGCTTAGCCAGGGGTGTAGCATATACCTTTAATCCCAGCACTGGGGAGGCAGAGGCAGGCAGATCTCTGTGAGTTTAAGGCCAGTCTGGTCTACAGAGCAAGTTCCAGGCTAGCTGGGCTACAGGGAGACCCTGTCTCAAACACACATACACACATACACACATACACACACACACACACACACATACACACACACACACACACAGGATAGCTTTTCTAATCCACCAGCATAGGTCCCAGAGTTTAAAAATACTTTCCTCATTCATTCTGAAGAACCAAGTGGACCTTGATGGAACCAGAGAGTAATCTATGGTTGAATGTAACACCAGACCCTACATGCAGGCCTCAGGTGAGCTTTGAACAAAAAAAATCATGGGGCTGGAGAGATGGCTCAGCGGTTAAGAGGCCCGACTGCTTTTGCAGAGGACCCGGGTTCAATTCCCAGCATCCACATGGCAGCTAAGAACCATCTTGAACTCCAGTTCCGGGGAATCTGACACCCTCTTCTGACCTCTGCGGCATTGCAGGACAAGGGTGCACAAACCTACATTCAGACAGTACTACATTCAGACAGTATACTCACACACATAAAAAATAAATTTAAAAAAAAACTAGAAAAATTACATTAAAAAATAAATAAATAAATAAATAAAAATAAAAAATGCATGCTGGCTATACAGAATCTGAGCTGACACTTCTAGTATCAGCCCAGCACCCTAACCTCCTCTCAAAGCTGATTAACTCATCAATTCAGAGCCATAATTGCCCTCAAAATGCCAAATACAAGAGGAAAGTCACTGGAAAGTCATTGTTCATCTCCAAGTGAGATCACAATGCTTCCCTTACAGGGTTTACCAAATTAAAAGACTACAAAATACAGGCAAAATCTTAGCGGATTGCTTACCTAATTATACTGATGCCATTTGTATTTTCAAGCTGGCAGAACAGATAGTTTTGAAGCCACAATTGATGACGCAAGCCCAGAATCCCAGCACTCAGGATGCTCAGGCAAAAGAATCTTGAGTTCAAGGGCAGCCTGAGCCACACAGTAAATTTGAGGTTTATCCTCTCCCATGTGAGACACTTTTTTTTTTGGGTGGGGGGTGTCTTTTTTTGACATAGAGTCTCCCTGTAGCCCCAGCTGCCTGGAACTCACTATGTAGACCAGGCTGGCCTTGAACTCACATAGACTCTCCTGCCTCTGCCTCCTGAGTGCTGAGATTAAAGGCGTGCGCTACCACACCCAGCGAGACGCTGTCTTTATTAAAAAAATCAAAAAGGCCAGGCTGATGGCACACATCTTTAATCCCAGCATGCAGAGACAGAGGCAGGAGAATCTATGTGAGTTCTGGTCTATATAGTGAGTTCCAGGTCAGCTGGGGCTACAAGAACACACTGTCTAAAAACAAAAAACAAAACAAAACAAAAAAAACAAAACACCCACCCAACCAACTAACCAACCAAACAAAAAGATAGTTCTACTCCTGAATAATGACTCTTAGAAGCACAAGCTTAGAAATGCAGAACTTGGGCTGGAGAGATGGTCTAGCGGTTAAGAGTGCCAACTGCTCTTGCAGAGGACCCCAGCACCCACATGGCAGCTGAGAACCATCTTTAACTCCAGTCCCAGGGGAATCCGATGCCCTCTTCTGACCTCCGCGGCATTGCACGACACGGGTGTACAGACCTACATGCAGACAGTACATTCATACACATAAAAAAGAAATAAATTGGGGCTGGAGAGATGGCCTAGCGGTTAAGAGCGCCGACTGCTCTTACAGAGGACCCGGGTTCGATCCCCAGCACCCACATGGCGGCTAAAAACCGTCTTTAACTCCAGTTCCAGGGGAATCCGACGCCCTCTTCTGACCTCCACGGCATTGCACGACCGACACGGGTGCACAGACCTGCATGCAGACAGTACATTTATACACATACAAAAAATAAATAAATTTTTTAAAAAATTTATAAGAAGGGGCTGGAGAGATGGCCTAGCGGTTAAGAGCGCTGACCGCTCTTACAGGGGACCTGGGTTCGATCCCCAGCACCCACATGGCGGCCGAGAGCCGTCTGAAACTCCAATTCCAGGAGAACTCCAGTTCCAGGGGAATCCGAGACCCTCTTCTGACCTCTGCGGCATTGCACGACACGGGTGCACAAACCTGCATGCAGACAGTACATTGATACACATCACCTGATTAATTTAAAAAAAAAAAAAAAAAAAAAAAAATTATAGCAAAATAGCGAACTCTTTTTTTGTTTACCAGGCTACCATGCCCAGCCAGATCTCTCTTTATTAAGGAGCAGAAACCAGTACCAGTTCAAGCAAATTGATAAATTTACCCACTGTCTAAATGTTAACAAGCATGACATACCATACAACATAAATT
>VZQC01004139.1:2179503-2197345 GCA_009823505.1 Rhizomys pruinosus | reverse complement strand
AAAAGGGAAAAAAAAAAAAAAAAAAAAGAAATGAAGGGACTGGAGAGAGTCCCACATGACAGCTAACAACCACCTGTAACTCCAGTTCCAGGGACTCTAATGCTCTCTTCTGAGTACTGCAGGCACTGCACAACATGAGCACATTTATCTACATACAGGCCATACCCATAAAATTAAAGTTTTTTTTTTGTTGTTCTTTTCGAGACAGGGTCTCCTTGTAGCTCCAACTGTCCTGAACTCACTCTGTAGACCAGGCTGGCCTTGAACTCACAAAGATCCGCCTGCCTCTGCCTCCCGAGTTCTAGGATTAAAGGCGTGCGCCACCACACCCAGCTAAAAAAAGTTTGGTTTATTTTATTTTTTTTTATTTTATTTATTTCTGTATGTGTATGAATGTACTGTCTGCATGTAGGTCTGTGCACCCGTGTCATGCAATGCCATGGAGATCAAAAAAGGGTGCTGGATTCCCCTGGAATTGGAGTTACAGACGGTTCTCAGCCGCCATGTGGGTACTGGGGATCGAACCCGGGTCCTCTGCAAGAGCGGTCAGCGCTCTTAAGCGCTAGGCCATCTCTCCAACCCCCAGAGCCTAACTTCTTAAGAATCTGGAAAGGCTGCTACCACAAATACAAATCCAGATTATTTCTATTTCTTCCTATCAGGAAAGTTTATTAACAATGTCTATGTTATAAAGACACCACGCTTGGGCAACTGCCCATGTGAACATTTAGCTAGAAAAGCACAGCATACTGCACCTGAAAAGAGTCCAGAGTTGTCTATAGGGCCAGGAAACAGGTTATGTTCACCCACATTGTACATATCCCAGCTATCGAAGCCCACATACTTCTTCCACTGCTTGAACCACCGGCTGTCAATAAGATACCTAGAGAGACAACAGGTTAATACAGTACAAAGCTAGAGGTACAGGTTTTTGCAGGTCTTCCTTTGTGTACTCTTCATCACTAGTCCTCTTACCTCCTGGTCAGGAAGAGGCCAGCCCCCATGTGGGAGAAAGGGCCTGGTCTAAGCCAGGCACCCATTAAATGAATGACTGCTAAAAGAATGAATAAAAGAAGCTAAGTATGGTGGCCGGTACCTGTCATCTGAGCACTTGCAGAGTAGAGGGCGAGATTAGGAGTTGTCTGAGGGCAGTCTCTACTACACAGCAAGTCTGAGGTCAACCTGAGCTAAATGAAACTGTCTCAAAAAAAAAAAAACCCAACAATTAAAAAAAAAAAAAAAGCAACTAAAGGTCAGGTCAGGTGTGGTATCACATCCCTATAATCTCTGCACTCAGGAGGCAGAAGCAGAAGGATCACCCAACTTCAAGGCCAGTCTGGCCTATGAAGCAAGTTCCAAGCCAGCAAAGAATACATAACAAGACCTTAAAAAGAAATGAAGGTCCAGGATTGGTGGCGCACGCCTTTAACCCCAGGACACTCAGGAGGCAGAGGTAGGTGGATCTTTGTGAGTTCAAAGCCAGCCTGGTCTAGAAAGGGAGCTCCAGGCCAGCTGGGACTAAAAGGAGACCGTTTCTCAAAAATACCCAAAAAAAGGGAAAAAAAAAAAAAAAAAAAAAAAGAAATGATGGGACTGGAGAGATAGCCCCACATTTGACAGCTAACAACCATCTGTAAACTACAGTTCCAGGGACTCTAACACAACATGAGCACATTTATCTACATACAGGCCATACCCATAAAATTAAAGTTTTTTTTTTGTTGTTCTTTTCGAGACAGGGTCTCCTTGTAGCTCCAACTGTCCTGAACTCACTCTGTAGACCAGGCTGGCCTTGAACTCACAAAGATCCGCCTGCCTCTGCCTCCCGAGTTCTAGGATTAAAGGCGTGCGCCACCACACCCAGCTAAAAAAAGTTTGGTTTATTTTATTTTTTTTTATTTTATTTATTTCTGTATGTGTATGAATGTACTGTCTGCACACAAGTTTGTGCACCCGTGTCGTGCAATGCCGCGGAGGTCAGAAGAAGGTGTCGGACTCCCCTGGAACTGGAGTTCTCCTGGAATTGGAGTTTTAGACGGTTCTCGGCCGCCATGTGGGTGCTGGGGATCAAACCCGGGTCCTCTGCAAGAGCGGTCGGCGCTCTTAACCGCTAGGCCATCTCTCCAGCCCGGTTTTGTTTTGTTTTTTTTAAAGAGAAGAAATAAGCTAGGTGTGGTGGGCACACATCTTTAATCTCACCACTTGAGAGGCAGAGGCAGGTCATCTCTGGGTGTTCAAACCCGGCCTGATCCACAAGGGAATTCCAGGCTAGCCAGGGCTATATAGTAAGACACTATCTTAATGGGGGGTTTGGGGAGGGGAGAAAGCATTTAATTTGAATCGTTCTAGGAATAAAATTATTATTAGTAAGTTATTTATTGCACATCCCCTACCTTTTTTTTTTTTTTAAGACAGGGCTGTGTAGTTCTGGATGGCTTGGAAACCTGGCATCAATCCACCTCTCCTGTACTAGAAGGCACTGCCACACAAAGGTGAGCATTCTTTTTTTTTTTTTTTTTTGGTCTTTTTGAGACAGGGTCCCCTGTAGTTCTGGAACTCACTCTGTAGACCAGGCTGGACTTGAACTCACAGAGAGATCCACCTACCTCTGCCTCCCAAGTGCTAGGATTAAAGGCGTGCGCCACCACACCTACCTGAGGTGAGCATTCTTAATGGATCATTTCTTTTGCAGGATTTTTTTTTTTATATATAATCTTTTGGAGAAAGGGTTTCCCTATAGCACCAGCTGGCCTTGTACTCATAGAGCACAACTTGCTATGTAGACTAGGCTGGCCTTGAGCTCACAAAGATCTGCCTGATGCCTCTGCTTCCTGAGTGCTAGGCAGAATAATTTCTAAAACACCTCTTCTTGCCTGGCCTTTCACAAACTCAAGATAAACACCAAAAACTATATCTGAACTGTTCCTAATCACAACAGTTTCTATTCTCTGCTTCAATTCCTCTACTGATCAAGGCTACAGTATTCATAATCAATGGAAAACCTACCCTAGTTTTGCTTTTTGTTTGTTTGTTTTGGTCTTTTCGAGACAGGGTCTCCCTGTAGTCCCAGCTGTCCTGGAACTTACTCTGTAGACCAGGCTGGCCTTGAACTCTACCCTAGTTTTTTTCCTTCTACACAGTGACACCACCTACACAGGCATTTCTCCACTACTACAAAGTACTACCCCTTCTACTTAACAATCTATTAAACCTCACATCTGAATTTCCCTCTTCTAAACTTTGAATTTTTGTAGGGGGGAGGGAAGAGACAGGGTCTCACTGTTGTAGCAACCTAGCCCTCAAATCGCAGCAATCCTCCTGTCTCTGCCTCACCACAGCAGGCATGTGCCACCATGTCTGACAAACTCTTGGACTTTTACTCTTCTATCTTGCTCCAGGACCCAGGCTGCCTTCGTTTCCCGCTCCTATTTACCATGGCCACAACTGGTTTTGACCACTGCTACCAAACAATATGGGATGTCAAGACGTTTGCTCAGCTTCTGACCTTCAAATCTGTTTGGCAGTTTACAAGTTACAAACTGTCTACTTCTGATCTACCCATCTACCCACTCAGGGCGGTGAGCCACAAATTGCTACCCTGCCTTTAATTGTTGAAGAACCCAGGACTGTAAGATGTGGACACCTCCAAAGGTCATCCCACGCCGAAGTCCTGGGTGGTCAAGTTCTGTCCCACCTTCCCACCCGGTTCCCCACCACCACCGGCACTCCTCATTTCTACATCCCACATCCTACCCCGCTCCCTCGTGGCCCAGGACTCTCAGAAACCCGAAGGGAGCAGGACAACGCGCAGTCCCATCCAGGCTGTCCGTGGCAGAGCCCAGGGGTCCTGGTCTAGGCGGTGGGTGGCCAGCCTTTTCCAGAGACAGCAGCCCCGCCCCCAGCTGGCCTGTTCCGACAGCCGCGGAAGGCGGGCCTGGCCCGGACCGAGTCGGGTCTCCGGCCCCGCCGGGTGCTCACCACTGCGCGCCCCGCTGGAGTGTGGTCCCCATCAAGGCTCCGAGCACAATCTTCTGGGTCTCCACATCCGGTCGCTCACCGCAGCCCAGACTTTCCGCCATCTCGTCCGCCGCCCTGGCCCAGCCGGCCCGGACATCCGCCTCGCGCACAGCGTGCGGTCGGCCGCGCCCACGCAGGACGCACGCACGCACGTGCGCGCCCCACGCCTGCGCCCCCCAGAGCAGCGGTCTTCCGCCTCTCTCCCACGCGCGCGGTCCTGTCTGCGCTGCGCCGGGGCCACCCCGCCCCGGAGCAAGCCGGGCTGCGAGGCCGCACGTTGTCCTGCTCCGAGTGGAGAAGCTCAGGCCGTGACCCGCCGTCAGCTCCGGAGGGCTGAGCGCAGGCCGGCGCTCGCCCCTCGGGCACGCCCTCCATGCCGGCCTGCGGGGCTGTCCAGCTGCTACGGAAGGCGGGAGGAGCAGGAGAGGCTTCGGAGTTCTCACTCCCTCCACTCCGCTCTCAGGGAGACCTTGGTCTAAACTTGAGACAGGGCTCCTGCCATGGCAGCCCAGGCTCACCGTGCAAAAAACGCGTTAGGACCTGGACTGGCTGCCGTGGTCCGCCCACTAGCCATTGTCCTAAATAAGGGCTGGCCAGATGGCTCAGTGGGTTAAGGGAGGATCGGATATCGGTACTCTGAACGCACGGGTAAAGGAGAGAACCGACTCCATAAAGTTTTCCTCTGACCTCCACACACGCACCACCGTGGTAAGCCCGCTCCATACAGACACACAATAATAAATTTTAGGATTGTCTTAACCTGAGTGCCAGAATCATCTGTCAGCAAGACTAGCTGCCACAGAGGGGCGGTAGCTGCGGGGGAAGGAACGGTTCAGGCATTTTACTTTGTTCTTGGTACAAGATTCCATGTCTGCTGGATCCTCAGAAGTAAAAACATAGCTCTTCTACTGGCTCAGTAGTAGGCTTGGTAGGTCTGTGCAAAATCCCTTGGGTCCAAGCAGCACCCCCCCCCCCAAACACACACACAAAAATTCCCCCACCATCTGACTATTATAATACAGATCTTTTTCAAACATAGTCCAGCCTAGGGACTCATGCCTGTAATTCCCCCAGCATTTGGGAGACTGAGGCAGAAGATAATCAAGACTAGCCTGGCTACTAGTTCCGGATCCAGCACAGCCCAGACTATAATAACGTGAGACCTCCTCTGAACAAGAAGTCTTCTGGGAGTGGTAGTCCTTGCCTTTAATCTTAACCCTTGGGAGGCAGAGCCAGGCAGATCTGTGGAAGTTTCAGGATAGGCAGGGTTGCACCTAACAATTGCATTTACAAAAGGAAAAACTTTTTTTTTTTTGAGACAGGATCTCTTCTGTCTCAGGTACCTCAGGACTGCCTTAAACTCACTATGCAGCCAAGTTCAGATCCTCCTGCCTCCAACTCTGCTGGGATTCCTAGCCTGTACCACTGCATCTTGTTTATGGGGTGCTGTGGATCGAATCCAGGGGAGTTTGTGTATATAATGGTCAAGCGTTCTATAAAGACAGCTAAACTCGTTACTGTAAACCAAAGCTAGCTTTGAACTCATATAGATTGACCTGGCCACTGCCCCCAGAGTGCTGGATTTAAAGGCTAGGGCCACCACACTCAGCTTAGTGATACTAAAAATAGCTGAAGATGTGGTTCAGTGGTAGAGTTGCTGGACACACTGAGTTCAGTACACTACTGCAGATAAAATGAACCCGGGGATGGTGATGCATACTTGTAATATCAGTTACTGGGGAGACTGAAGCAGGAGGATTGTCAAGAGTTCAAGGCCGGGCTGGAGAGATGGCCTAGCGGTTAAGAGCATCGACCGCTCTTACAGAGGACCAGGGTTCGATCCCCAGCACCCATATGGCAGCCAAGAACCGTCTGAAACTCCAATTCCAGGAGAACTCCAGTTCCAGGGGAATCCAACATCCTCTTCTGATCTCCGCGGCATTGCACGACACGGGTGCACAGACCTGCATGCAGACAGTGCATTCATACACATACGGAAATTAAAAAAAAAAAAAATTCAACGCCATCCTGGTCTACATACTAAGTTCCAGGCCAACCTGGGTTTCAAAATGAGACCCTGTCTGAAGAGATGGCCTAGCGGTTGGGAGCGCCGACTGCTCTTGCAGAGGACCCTGGTTCGATCCCCAGCACCCACATGGTGGCTGAGAACTGTCTGAAACTCCAGTTCCAGGAGAACTCCAGTTCCAGGGGAATCCGACACCCTCTTCTGACCTCTGCAGCATTGCACGACACAGGTGCACAAACTTCCATACAGACAGTACATTCATACACATACGGATATAAATAAAATTAAAAACAACAACAAAAAAGACCCTGTCTCAAAAAAAAAAGTTATCTCGAAGCCGGGCGTGGTGGCGCACGCCTTTAATCCTAGCACTCGGGAGGCAGAGGCAGGAGGATCTTTGTGAGTTCAAGGCCAGCCTGGTCTACAGAGTGAGTTCCAGGACAGCTGGGGCTACAGGGAGACCCTGTCTCGAAAAGACCAAAAAAAAAAAAAAGTTATCTCGAAAAAGACCAAAAAAAAAAAGATTACTTTTTTTTTGAGACAGGGTCTCCCTATAGTCTCAGCTGTCCTGGAACTCACTCTGTAGACCAGGCTGGCCTTGAACTCACAAAGATCTGCCTGCCTCTGCCTCCCAAGTGCTAGGATTAAAGGCATGCGCCAACAAGCCCGGCTAAGTGTTTTCAATTGTAAAACATTACCATTAATTATGTTATTTATGGAAAAAGAAAGTTGTCATTGATATTAATTCAGAACCTATGTTAGAAGGTGGCAGGTTCCTTCTTTTTTTTAGTGGTTTCTTCTACACCATTTATAGAGGTTTTATTATTTATTTATTTTTATATGTGTATGAATGTACTGTCTGCATGTAGGTCTGTGTACCCTCACCCATGTCCTGCAATGCTGCGGAGGTCAGAAAAGGGTCTCAGATTCCCCTGGAACTGGAGTTCTCCTGGAATTGGAGTTACAGATGGTTCTTAGCCTCCATGTGGGTGCTGGGGATCAAACCTGGGTCCTCTGCAAGAGCAGTCGGTCCTCTTAACCGCTAGGCTATCTTTCCAGCCCCATTTATAGAGGTTTTAAAGAAGTAGGACAAGGGCTGGAGAGATGGCCTAGCGGTTGGGAGCGCCGACCGCTCTTGCAGAGGACCCGGGTTCGTCCCCAGCACCCACATGGAGGCCGCAGAACCGTCGTGTAACTCCAATTCCAGGAGAGCTCCAGTTCCAGGGGAATCCGACACCCTTTCTGACCTCCGCGGCATTGCCACGCACGGGTGCACAGACTTGCATGCAGACAGTACATTCATACACATATAGAAATAATAAAATATAAAAAAAAATTAAAAAAAAAAAAGTAGGGACAAATCCTCAGGACCAAGAGAAAGTGGGACAAAACTTAATTATGGGGGCTGGAGAGATGGCCTAGCGGTTAAGAGCGCCGCGTCTTCTGCAGAGGACCCGGGTTCGATCCCCAGCACCCACATGGCGGCCGAGAACGTCTGAAACACCATTCCAGGAGAACTCCAGTTCCAGGGGAATCCGACACCCCTTCTGATGTTCGCGGCATGCACGACACAGGTGCACAGACCTGCATGCAAACAGTACTTTTATACACATACAGAAATAAATAAATTAAAAAAAAATAAATAAATAAATAAAAGCTAAAAGTTTAAAAAAAAAATAAATAAATAAAAATAAAAAAAAAACTTAATTATGAAAATGAAAAAATTTGGAGCTGGGCGTGGTATCTAAACCCCTGAAATCCTAGTACTTTGAACATGGAGGCAAGAGGATAAGGAGTTCAAGGTCATCTTCGGCTACCTAGGTAGTTCAAGGCCAGGCGAGGGTATATGGGACCCTGTCTCAAAAAAATAAACAAAAAATTAAGAAAAGTATGACATTTTTGGACTAAGAAAAGTGATGGCATGTAGTTTTATTTGTGGTTTGTTGTTTTTTGTTTTTGGTTTTTTTGAAGACAGGGCTCCCTGGTTGTAGCACCTACTAAAATTCCTCCGTAGCCAGCTGGTCTTTTTTTTTTTTTTTTTTAGAAGAGAGGGGATATTTTGGGGCTGGAGAGAATGCCTAGCAGTTAAGAGCGCTGACGCTCTTGCAGAGGACCCGGGTTTGATCCCCAGAGAGAAACCGTCTTAACTCCAGTTCCAGTGGGAATCTGACACCCTCGTTCTGACCTCTGCAGCATGAACGACACAGTGCACAAACCTACAAACAGCAGACAGTACATTTATACACATAAAAAATAAAATTAAAAAAAAATAAATATATTTATTTTATTTTTTGATTATTTTATTTATATTTCTATTTTTTTTTTTATGTTTTTTTTTGTGCACCCGTGTCGTGCAATGCCGCGGAGGTCAGAAGAGGGGTGTCGGATTCCCCTGGAACTGGAGTTTCTCTGGAATTGGAGTTCAGACGGTTCTTGGCTACCATGTGGGTGCTGGGGATCGAACCCGGTCCTCTGCAAGAGCGGTCCGTGCTCTTAAACTGCTAGGCCTCTCCTAGTCCCAGGTTAAAGAAATTTATTTACAGTAAGAAAAAAAAAAAAAATCTTTTAATTTATTTTAATTATATTATATTATTATTTTTTTTTTTTTGTATTGGTATTTTTTGAGACAGGGTCTCCCTTTTCTTAGTCCCCTCCTGGGGCCCGGAGCTCACTCCGTAGACCAGGCGGCCTTGAACTACAGAGATCCACCGTGCCTTGCTGTTGCCTCAATGCTAGGATAAAGGCGTGTGCCCCCAAGCCCCTGCTACCTATTATTAGGTTTTTATGTGTATGGTGTAACGGTTGTCAGATGTAACTAGGTGCGATCTGTGCATTACAATGTCACAGAGGTCAGAAGAGGGTGTCGGATTCCCCTGGAACTGGAAGTTACAGTGGTTGTCTAGCTCATGTGGGTGCTGGGGATCAAACCCCGGTCCTCTGCAAGAGCACTAGGCCATCTCTCTAGCCCCCAGGCTGGTCTTGCACTCACAGAGATCCACCTGCCTCTGCCTCCCAAGTGCTGGCATTAAAGGAGTGTGCCACCATACCCAGCATTTTTTGTTGTTGTTGTTGTTTTTGAGACAGGGTCTCCCTTTAGTCCCAGGTGGCCTGAACTCATTATGTAGACCAGGCTGGCCTTGAACTCACAGAGATCTACCTGCCTCTGCCTCCCTCCCGTTTGCTGAGATTAAAGACAGTGCCACCATGCCTGGTTTTTCGGTTGTTTGTTTTTTGTTGTTTTTTTGTTTGTTTTTTGTTTGTTGGTTTGTTTTTTTGCTCTTTCAGATCAACGAAGGTTCTCCCTGTAGCCCCCCACTGTCCTGGAACTCACTCGAAGACCAGGCTGGCTGAAGACCACAAGATCCCCGCCTGCCTACTTCCTCCTAAAGTTGCTATTCTTATTAAAGCGTGTGCCACCACGCCACGGCCTTGTTTTTTTTTTTGTGTTTTTTTTTTTATATATAATATTTTTTTGTATTTTTATTTATTTTCTCTGTAATGATGTTGCCACTAGTACTTCTGCATGCAGGTCGTGCACAACCTAGGTAACGTGTCATGCAATGCCCGCGGAGGTCAGAGAGGGGTCTCCCGGATTCCTTGGAGCTGGACGTTCTCCTGGAATAGGAGTTTCAGTCNAACATCCTTGTTGTAGGCTGAAATTTATACCTCCCACTAAAATTACATAACTCTAAAGAGTAAATTTTATTTTGGTTTACTCCACTGAAGAATTTTAAGCTCAAAGATAGCTTGTCATTTGTTTATGTTAGTTTGGGATGAACATTCAAACTGTGTTCCATTCCACTTTTCAGGAAAATAAAAAAAGTGACTTAAAAAGTTGAATGTTCTGGGTCCGAAGAGATGGCTCAGCAGTTCAGAGCATTGGCTGCTCTTTTAGAGGGCCCAGGTTTAATTCCTAGCACCCATACGGCACCTGCATGGTGCCCAACAACCATAAGTAACTCCAGTTCCAGGGGATCTATCCAATGGCTTCTTTGACTCCCTGAGAGTCAGAAGAATAAGAGATATATGCATTTACAAACATTCCCCCAATATCACATTTGAAACAAACAGTTCCCATTTTTACCATTTGTGACATATCAATATATCTTTTATTTATTTATTTATTTGGTCTTTTTGAGACAGGGTCCCCCTGTAGCTCTAGCTGGCCATGAATTTGCTTTGTAGAGCAGACTGCCCTAGAATTCACAGAGATCTGCCTGCCTCTGACTCCTAAGTGCTAGGTTTGAAGATGTGCACCACCACACCTGGCTATTCTTTTTCTAAAGAACATGGTTATGTATTCATAGGTAGATATTTTTTATTGAGCTTCATAATTTTTATGTTAACCAGGCATTATTATATAAAAATTGAGAAGTAAATGTAAGAATTTATACTATATATTTTTCTGTATAAAACAGAATTATCACTAAAAACTTTAAAAGGTAAAATGAGGGGACACATGCACTGGGGCTTGTCTCAGTGGAAGACTGATGGGTGAAAATCGGCAGGGCCTGGTTTCTATTGTCAACACCAAGGTACAAGTAAATGTGCACCCCATGGTCCTTTGAGCTTCTGCTAACTTGTAGGGTGATCTGAATTTTAAATTATGGTTTTCATTGTTGAAATATTTTTGCAAGCTGTAGTTCTTTGTAAATACTGCTAAATCTGGTGGATTTTATTCTTTAATCAAGAAATGTAGCTGTTCAAATGATAATGTAAACCTTATTAGGAGTATGTTTAAAATAATTACTATTCTGACATTTTCGAGAATTCCCAGTAATGCTGTTTCATTATCCCTGAAATCTGAGAAATTTCCTTCCTGCCACCACTGTATCTTATAACTCTAAACCATATTATTGTTGCTGAATAAATGTGCATTGATTTAAAAAAAAAGAAAGTGTAATACTGAAAGAATTTTGTGGTAAAATAAATAGAAATGTGTGTGATTCTCCAAAGGATGAAATGGAATACACTTGAGTGGGTCTGAAAAGGAGAAATACCTTCCTAGGAAAACTAGTAGAATTGTGGTTTGGAAAGGGACAAGTGACAGCAGGAAAAGAGAGACCCAGAATATAAAATAAAAATGGAATACAAATTAAATTCTAAAGAAATTATACATATACCAAATTTGAATGAAAATTATTTAAATTTGAGATTATAAATTTTAATTTCATATATTACTACTAAAATGTATGCTTAATTTAACTTAAAATATTCATTCTAACAAAGTACGATTCATATAGAATTTTTAAGAGTATATTTTTAAAAGCCCTATCGAGTCCAATCTGTTTTCCTAATGGTTTTGAGTCTGCATCTACCCCTTGAGGCTAAGTTGCATTTAGTAAATAAATATCACTGAATTTACTTTATAGAACAAAAAAAAACCAGTTTATTTTAAAATAGAGTTTAACACAATTTTGTGATGGAGCTGATTATTTTATGCTGTGAAATGTCTAATAGACTTTGACTTGATATTCAATATGTGACTATTAATTTTCATTAATAAATTGTTTTATTTATATATATATTTTTTAATTTTTATTTATTTCTGTATGTGTATCAATGTACTGTCTGCATGCAGGTCTGTGCACCCGTGTCGTGCAATGCCGCGGAGGTCAGAAGAGGGTCTCGGATTCCCTTGGAGCTGGAGTTCTCCTGGAATTGGAGTTTCAGACGGCTCTCGGCCGCCATGTGGGTGCTGGGGATCGAACCCGGGTCCTCTGTAAGAGCGGTCGGCGCTCTTAACCCCTAGGCCATCTCTCTAGCCCCCGGCTTGTTTTTTTAAGACAGGGTCTCACTATGTATCCCTGGGTGGCCTGAAACTAACAGATTTGTCTTCCCTTACATTCCACATACTGGGATTATAACTGTACATCTCCAAGCCCGGTTTAGATTTGTTTGTTTGTTGCTGTTGTTGTTGAGGCAGAGCTGAGTTTGACCTGGACTTCATTATGTAGCCCAGGTTGGCCTGGATCTCACAGACATCTGCCTCCCTCTGCATCTTATCTCTGCCTCCTGAGTGCTGGTATTTTTTTTTCTTTTTTATTTTTTTCATTTTTTAATGAAACAAATCCAAAAGATGTACAGTCAGGCTCAAGTTGTGCAGTTCACAAGCACGGAGAAAACAAACAAACAGGAGGACAGAGTTCTGACAGTATGAGCTAACCCAAGACCAGGCTGGACTTGCCACCAGGGGGGTTTCTCCTGAATGGCACAGGAGCCGGGGCTACTGGGCTGGGCACGGGGGCAGCAGGCACCGGCTTCTCGTCGCTCTGCCCCAGGCTGGCTTGGAAGTCTGTGTCCATGTGTTCATGAACATCGCCTTCTCCCTTGAGATCTAAGAAGTCCCCAGAGCTTGCTTCAGAGGAGTTACTTCTCTGTGGTCCAGGCGACTCCGAATCTTCCCTGCCACTACTAGACTTGGCACCTGCTGACTTAGCCCAAGATTGGGGATTCTCTTCAGGTGTCCCAAAGATGTTAGAAGCCATTTTGTTCTTCCTCACAGGCTGTTCTATTGGTTCATCAAAGCCTAATGAAAAATTGGATCCACCACCCAGAGGCTGCAAAACACGGGAGCTGTTCCTTGAGGTCCACACCCTTGAAGGTGGTGGTGCTGGTGGTCATGGTGCCAAGGAGCGAGGTAGGCGGCACAGGGCCCGAACGCCAGCAGGACCGAGACCTGAGGGGCACAGATGGATCAGCACTAAACAGCCGCCACCACGCCGCGAGCCTAGGCTCCTGAGTGCTGGTATTAAAGGCATGAGCCACCATACCCAGCTTGATTTACTAATTAAAAAAATAATCATTATTTTTATGTGTATGAGTATATTGGCTGCATTTATATAAGTGCACTGTGTCTGTGCAGTGCCTTTGGAGGTTTAGAATGTGTTGGGGGCTGGAGAGATGACCTAGAGGTTAAGAGCACCGACTGCTCTTGCAGAGGACCCGGGTTCGATCCCTAGCACCCACATGGCGGCTGAGAGCAGTCTTTAACTCTAGTTCCAGGGGAATCCAACGCCCTCTTCTGACCTCTGAGGCATTGCACAACACAGGTGCACAGATCTGCATGCAGACAGTACATTCATACACATAAAGAATAAATAAAATTTAAAAAAAAGAATGTGTTTGGATCACCTGGAACTGGAGTTACGGTTGTTAGCTGCCATGTGGTTGCTGGAAACCAAACCCCAGTCCTCTTCAAGAGCATCCAGTGTTCTTAACAATCTAGCCATCTCTCCAGCCCTGATTAATTTTTATTTTCTTCTATATGAGTGGTTTCCATGCATATGTATGTGTACCATTTGCAGGCACTTCCTGAAATGTGGGTTTTAGAGGGTTGTTAAGTTGCCATGCGGGGCAGGAACAGAAACTAGGAAACCAGGTCCTCCCCTGAAGCAACCAGTGCTTTTTTTTTTTTTTGGTCTTTTTGAGACAGGGTCTCCCTGTAACCCTAGCTTTTCTGGAACTCACTATGTAGACCAGGCTGGCTGGCCTTGAACTTACAGAGATCCGCCTGCTTCTGCCTCCTGAGTGCTGGTATTAAAAACTTGTGCCATGGGCTGGAGAGATGGCCTAGCGGTTAAGAGCACCGACCGCTCTTACAGAGGACCCGGGTTGGATCCCCAGCACCCACATGGCGGCCGGGAACCGTCTGAAACTCCAATTCCAAGAGAACTCCAGTTCCAGGGGAATCCGACACCCTCTTCTGACCTCCGCGGCATTGCACGACACAAGTGCACAAACTTGCATGCAGACAGTACATTCAAACACATACAGAAATAAATAGAATTTTAAAAAATTAAAATTAAAAAAAAAACTTGTGCCACTATGCCCAGCTGCAACTAGTGCTCTTAACTGTTCAGCCAACACTCTAACCCCCAGCTTACAATTATTTATTTATTTATTAATTTATCTACTTTTTTTTAAACTTTTTAAATTTATTCTTTTTTTTTTTTTTTGGTCTTTTTGAGACAGGGTCTCCCTGTAGTTCCAGCTGTCCTGGAGCTCTCTCTGTAGACCAGGCTGGCCTTGAACTCACAAAGATCCGCCTGCCTCTGCTTCCCGAGTGCTAGGATTAAAGGTGTGCGCCACCTCGCCCAGCTAAATTTATTCTTGTATGTGTATGAATGTACTGTCTGCATGTAGGTTTGTGCACCCATGTCGTGCAATGCCACAGAAGTCAGAAGAGGGCATCGGATTCCCCTGGAACTGGAGTTAAAGATGGTTCTCAGCAGCCATGTGGGTGCTGGGGTTCGAACCCGGGTCCTCTGCAAGACCAGTTGGCACTCTTAACCACTAGGCCATCTCTCCAGCCCTACTTATTTATTTTCAAAGACAATTTTTTATTGAAGATTTGTGCATTTCATACATTTCCCAATCAAATCTAAATCCATTCCCTCTTCCTTGTCCCCCCACCCCACCAGAGCTCATGCATTCTGCCAAACATGTTTTTTATCTTTTTCTCAGTCTTTCTCAAAATTCTCAACGCAGAAGTTGACTGTTTTGAGCAGTTCACCATTTCATTCAGTTCTTTCATGCAGTCTATCTTCTTCCTCTTCTTCTTCTTCTTCTTCTTCTTCTTCTTCTTCTTCTTCTTCTTCTTCTTCTTCTTCTTCTGCTTTCCAATATGCATCACTCCTAAATACTTGGACAAAAGCTCAAGGAGCCTTATACAAGAAATACAACTAGGTAATTGGTGCTAGCATCCACAGATGAGGGATATCATTTGTCTCTCGTTTGTTTTTCTGGGACTATGTTACTTCACTTAACATAATGTCTTCTAGTTCCATCCATTTACCTGCAAAGTTCATGATGCTATCTTTCTTTTTTTTTGCAGTTCTTAGCCTCAGCCTTTAATGGCTGGGCTATCTCTCCAGCCCAGATGCTATCTTTACTACTGCATAGAACTCCATTGTGTAGATGTACCACATTTTCTCTATCCACTCATCAGTTGAGGGGCACTTGGGTTGGTTCTAGCTCTTTGCTATTCTGAAGAGAGCTGCAATAAACATGGCTGTGTATGTATCTCTGCAGTAAGATGAGTCTTGTGGGTATATACCAGGGAGTGGAATGGCTGGGTCAGGTGGCAAGGTCATTTTGAGTCTTTCAAGGGTTCTCCACATTGCTTTCCATAGTGGCTGTACAAGTTTACACTCCCTCCTTTTTTTTTTTTAAATTTTATTTATTTCTGTGTGTGTATGAATGTACTGTCTGCATGCAAGTTTGTGCACCCGTGCCGTGCAATGCTGCGGAGGTCAGAAGAGGTCTCAGATTCCCCTGGAACTGGAGTTCTCCTGGAATTGGAGTTTCAGACGGCTCTCGGCTGCCATTGTGGGTGCTGGGGATCGAACCCGGGTCCTCTGCAAGAGCATTGGCGCTCCTAACCGCTAGGCCATCTCTCCAGCCCCTACACTCCCTCCTTTTGGCTTTTCAGTTACCAGTTCCATCCACTCGAGGATAAAGTCAGGTCTTCCTAGACCAGGCTTCCCTTTTTTTTATTTATTTATTTTTGTATGTGTATGAATGTACTGTCTGCATGTAGGTTCATGCACCCATGTCATGCAATACCGCACAGGTCAGAAGAGGGTCTCAGATATCCCTGGAACTGGAGTTCTCCTGGAATCAAACCCGGGTCCTCTGCAAGAGCACCAGCGCTCCTAACCACTAGGCCATCTCTCCAGCCCCTACACTCCCTCCTTTTGGCTTTTCATTTACCAGTTCCATCCACTCAAGGATAAAGTCAGGTCTTCCTAGACCAGGCTTCCCTTTTTTTTATTTATTTATTTTTGTATGTGTATGAAAGTACTGTCTGCATGTAGGTTCATGCACCCAGGTCATGCAATACCGCACAGGTCAGAAGAGGGTCTCAGATATCCCTGGAACTGGAGTTCTCCTGGAATCAAACCCGGGTCCTCTGCAAGAGCAGTCGGTGCTCTTAACCTCTAGGCTATCTCTCCAGCCCCCCAGCCCCCCAGGCTTCCCTTTTTGAAGCATGAACAGACTTTCCTCTTTATAGACTGGACACTGGCCAAGACCTCCCTGCACAGGAAGACTGGCGACTCAAATTTGCAGGACATTTCAAGAGATGCCCCCATGCATAGTCCCCTGGGACTTAGTTGACCTCTGAGGGAAAGGAAGAAAGTTATCCCTTAAAGATTCTTGGGGGGCTGGAGAGATAGTCTAGCAGTTTAGAGCACCAACTGCTCTTGCAGAGGACCCGGGTTTGATCCCCAGCACCCACATGGGAGCTGAGAACCGTCTGAAACTCCAATTTCAGGAGAACTCCAGTTCCAGGGCAATCTGAGACCCTCTTCTGACCTCTGCGGCATTGCACGACACGGGTACACAAACCTAGATGCAGACAGTACATTCATACACATATACACATAGAAAATAAATAAATAAAATAAAAAAAGACCCTTGGCCAAATTGGTGTGAGCATTAAGTCCCAGCTTTCTAATTCTGAAACAACATCTTGCTACGTTTCTCGGGCTGACTTTGCTCTGTAGCTGAGGCAGACTGTGCATTTGTTACCTTCCTACCTCAGCCTCTTCAGTAGCTGGTATTAAAGTTTGTGCTCTTTATCTCTTGAGAAAATCTTTTTTTTAATTTTTAAATTTATTTTTGTATGCGTATAATTGTACTGTCTGCATGTAGGTTTGTGCACCCATGTCGTGCAATGCCGTGAAGGTCAGAAGAGGGCGTCAGATTCCCCTAGAATCTGGAGTCAAAGACAGTTCTCAGCTGCCATGTAGGTACCGGGGATCGAACCCGGGGCCTCTGCAAGAGCGGTCCAAGTTCCTAACCTCTAGGCCATCTCTCCAGCCTGAGAAAATCTTTAGACAGTACTTTTTACTGAATAAAAGTTAAAATTTGCAGGGCGTGGTAGCCCATGCCTTTAATCCCAGCACTCAGGAGGCAGAGGCAGGCAGATCTCTGTGAGTTCAAGGCCAGCCTGCTCTACAAAGTGAGTTCCAGGACAGCTGGGGTTGCAGGGAGACCCTGTCTCAAAAAGCTAAAACATCAAAATTTTGTTTAAAGATTTCATGTAACCCTGGCAATTTTTTTTTTTTTTTGTCTTTTTGAGACAGGGTCTCCTTGTAATTCCAGCTGTCCTGGAGCTCACTCTGTAGACCAGACTGTCCTTGAACTCACAAAGATCCTCCTGCCTCTGCCTCCCTTGTGCTAGGATTAAAGGCATGCGACACCATGCCTAGCCGCCCTGGCAATTCTTAAACTCAGTATACACACTATATAGCCAAGGCTATAACTGAATTCCTTATCCTCCTGCCTCTGCCTCCAAAGTACTGGGATTACAGACCTGACTATGAGCTAAGGTTCCTTTATTTTTATTTATTTATTTATTTAGTTATTATTTATTTATTTATTTTTGGTCTTTTCGAGACAGGGTCTCCCTGTAGCCCCAGCTGTCCTGGAACTCCCTCTGTAGACCAGGTTGGCCTTGAACTCACAAAGATCCGCCTGCCTCTGCCTCCCAAGTGCTAGGATTAAAGGCGCACGCCAGAGATCTCCTGAGCCCAGCGGCAGGAAGAGGGGGAGACAGGTAGGAACTGGGTGTCTTGGCGAGCTGATTGTTGATCCTTTGGTCCTGCTGTCTTTGGTTTGATTGGCCTTTGTGGCTGTGAGGTTGGAGTTATCCTCCCAGCTGGGATTAAAGGTGTGGTCTGTGGCTTGATTAGATCTAGTGGCTGTGGGGGCGGAGTTATCCTCCCAGCCGGTATTAAAGGCACGCTTGTGTGACTCTTGAGATTTGAGATCTCCTGAGCCCAGCGGCAGGAA
>VZQC01004139.1:2143565-2175743 GCA_009823505.1 Rhizomys pruinosus | reverse complement strand
AAAAAAAAAAAAAAAAAAAAAAAGAAAGACCAAAAGCTACCAGTTGGGTACAGATGCTGGGTCCACATGATAGATTGATACCACTAATGTGTCTGGGTTTAGGATTCTAAGCAAAAGCTGAACCCCGGGGATGCAGAGTCCCCAGGTCTCTGTGATAAGAAATAGCTCCAGGTGTGTCTTGAGATGGCAGCAGCAGGAACAGGAGAGAGGGGTGGGACCCAAGCCAAAGCAGCTGGCCTCTTAAGATATGTCCTATCCTAGGATGGCCTGAATGTACAAGGGGAGGCGCTACAGCTTCAGAAAGGCCAGTTATACTGTGAACTCTTCTCTGTGGCTATTAGACCTAAGTGATGGGAAACTTGTAACATTGTACAAACCTGCTCTAACTGCAGAATACACTTGTGTGGGTCTAACACTTGGGAAAGAACCCTACAATGTTACTGGGAGTGAGGCACATGGTCATTTCTACATGTGGCAAATTCTCAGAAAGAAGTTGGGGTTAGGCAGTCAGCTCTTGCCCACAATCTTCCCCTTTTTGAAGGGCTCTGTTGTAACAAGGCCTCAGGACCTTCCTTAAGCAGACAAAAGCAGGGACAAGAATCGGTAGATTGACCCACAGAGTGAAAGTAGATTAGGTTCCTACCCCTATGACAATGAAGTTGACACAGACACAGGAGAAAGTTCTGCAACATTCAGCACTTTATTACTGGTGAAAATCACCTTTGTCTAGGCTTTCAGAAGGGCCTCAGGGATGGAGTGGACCAATGCCCATCTGAGGGGGTTTTCCTGGGTATCAGATGTTCCTCCATGTAGGTTTACTGGAAACACCATCATGAACGGAACACCCCCTCAGAGTGCAGCCAGCCACTGCCATGCCCCTTAGGGGCTGCTGGGCAGCTGAGCC
This sequence comes from Rhizomys pruinosus, assembly GCA_009823505.1. Lineage (NCBI taxonomy): Eukaryota > Metazoa > Chordata > Mammalia > Rodentia > Spalacidae > Rhizomys > Rhizomys pruinosus. The sequence continues at coordinate 2,174,839 of VZQC01004139.1, read as the reverse complement.
AGCAGGGCTTCTATGTCAGGCTCAATGTTGATGGTTGGAAAGCGGCGGCTGTACCTGCGCACCGGAACACCATCAGGGCCCACCAGGAACTTCTCAAAGTTCCAGGAAATGTCGTTGCGGCACACCGGAGACCAAATGATGGATTTGGGGTCGTTCATGAGTGAAGTGGGATCATCGCTGGGCACTGGCAAGGCCTCCCGTAGAAAGACGAAGAGCGGGTGAGCTTTCTCACCATTCACCTCGCACTTCTCAAACAGTGTGAAGTTGGGCTCAAACCCGCCACCAGGTCGGATATACTTGAGCGAATTCAGAATCTCTTCATTCTTGGCATTCTCCTATGGGAGACAAAAGCCATTTAGGACCTAGGATTGGGGAAAAGTGGGAACTGCTAACCACCAACCAGTTTTCCGATGAGTCACCAGGATGTTGCCCTCTTTGCACAACCGCAGGGCGGGGGCTGAATTTCAACTGCTACCAGCAGGAGAGGAAGCCCTCTGGGTGCCTGCCCACCCCCCAGCTCGCCCATCTCCACCCCTCCGCACCCAGCACACCTGATGTCCGAACTGGTTGCACGGGAAGCCAAGCACCACCAGGCCGCGGGGCCCGAGGCGCTGCTGCAGGTCGTTCATCTGGGTATAATCCCGGATGGTGGTGCCTCAGAGGGACGCCACATTCTCAATGAGCAGCACCTTGCCCCGCAAGGAGCCCAGCTTCATGGGCTCCCCGCCAGCCAGGGGGCGCGCGGAGAAGGTGTAAACGGAGGCCGGAGCCGCCGCTGAGAGCCGAGCAGCACACATGACAGAGCAGGGACGTACTCAGCAGAAGCCCAGACCCGGGAAAGCACCGCCTTTTTAACCAGGCAGGGCGGGATCACGTGTCACCCGTTTTCCGGCCTAGGCTAGCTCCAGGCAAAAGGGTCCCGCCTCATCCCCTCCCCCAACTACAGGCTAGCGGGTGTGGCCAGGCATGGCTCATTGGGTCTGGCTCAGAGGCTGCCGGCCAGGTTCCTGCCAAGGCTGGGATCCTGCAGGGATCTGGATTTCTCAACGGTTTCCTAATTAACAGTCTGGGGTTTCGCCTAGGTAACTGGGTGTCCAGCAGCTACTACTGAGCCATGTCTGCAGCCCCGGTGTGTGGTGTTTTTTTACTTGCAGTGACCGTGCCATTGTGGCCAGCAGTTCAGGGCGAGTTCTCTTGGCTTTGTGGTTTTAGTAAGGGGATATTAGGAGGTGGCAAAGATGCAGGCTTCACAGCAGCCTTCCTTCTCATGGGTCTGCCCGGGGAGGGGGGGCGGCAGGGCTCTCACCTTCCTGTTTTTTAGACCCCTCCCCATTTTTCTGAAGTACTGTCCACTTTACCCAGGTCAGATAACTGAGCCCTGAGTGTTTAATTAGGCTACATTCCCATCGGACTGCTTCTCTAGATTTGAAAGTGGCAAAGGATAATCCTTTCTGTATTCTTGGAAGGAGCCAGGTTAGCTTAAATGACTGGGGTACCGACAGAAGCTGGTAGCCTGCGCGCTGCAGGAACCTCTCCAGAGGGAGGCAGGCCAGAGGGGCCAGGTCCTTTCATCTTCCTTTCCCTAGCCCTTCAAAGCAAAACACACACCAGGATACAGGAAGTTTAGAAAACTGCCTTTATTCTATTAGTTGGAAAAAATTAACTGGTACAGAAAAAAAGTTTAGTCAGCTGGAGAGAAGAGAAAACCCCCGGTGCCGACCCTAAGAACTGGTGGCTCCTCTGGGAGTCAACTTGACACAGTGTGCAGAAAGGAGCACTGTGCCTCGAGCCGGACCCTGCAGTCCAGCAGGACGGCTACTGCCACCTTCGAGTGTCTAATCTGCCTCAGACATAAAACCTAATTCCTAATTTACTTAGCTTAGCCCAGCTCTGGAAAGGGGTATGAGAAGATGTAGGATATGTAGGGCTGAACAGGGGAGATATGGCCATATTTTTATCAGAGAAAGTGAAAAAACGGGAATTTTAAAAATGAATTTTCCATCTGACTTTATTTCCAAATACACTTTCTTTTTCCAAAAAAAAAAAAATTTTCTGTGGGAATGACAAATTATCAGTATTAGGAAATCCAATTATACAAAAAATACTACATCTAGTCTGGGGTAGATATATTTATTTTTGGTAACATACATTAAGTGGCACTAATTACACAGTAACTATAAGGTAACTAACATGAAACCACAGAACTGTAACTCTGCCACAGCTGCATGGACTTGAGCCTTTCTGGCTGAACATGTCTTAAAAAATCTGGACGCCCACCCCAGAGCTCTGCCAATCAAATTTATTAAGAAGTCAAGCTCTGAAGTAGTGACTCCAGACTTCCTTGCAGCTGACAGATGAGAGGCAGGACATGTTAGTTATAAAGTAGTTACAGCCTAATTCACAAAAGTTACCAACTGTTTCTCTTTCTAGAAAGAAGCAAGAAGTTAAGAAATTCTTTGAATTAGCGCCTGGTTTGTCAGGTGGAGTGCAGAGAGGACTGTTAGAGCAGTGTCGGAAGGACCCTGACGGGTCAGACAGGTTGGACATTAATAATAATCATGGTTGGCTTCTAAATACTGGTAGCAAGATGACTTCTGATTTGTAATCTTAGGTAAATTATAGATAAATGAAAAAGGCCAGTAATCATACACTAAGATTAATAAACAGCACTTCAAAAGTAACCGCATGAGGGCTGTGCTTGCAGCAAGGTTTCACAAGACAAGGCACCCAGATTTTTTCTTCCCACGTCTGGCTTGCAGAGCAGCTCTCGTGGCCATTTCGAAAACCTCCCTCACACCATCTTTGGTCTTTGCTGAACACTCCATGTACCCAAAGGCGCCAATCCTATTGGCCATGTCTCTGCCTTCTTCAGGTTTTACAGGCTCCTAGAAAAGAGGAAAACAAATAGTGCTTTCAGATAAAGCTTACTTAGGTAGGTGTATACTGTACAAGACTTTTATCCTCCTTGTTTGAAACAGGGAGGGTCTCATGTTGCCTAGGCTGGCCTCAAGTGATTCTCCTGCCTCAGCCTCTGAAATAGCTAGGACTATAGGCAATCCTCACTGAGAAGACCAAAACTTCCTGTAGTTAGCTACAAAGACAACTGAATACTCACGAATGGCAATAAGGCCAGTCTATGCCACTCCTGACTGGAGAAGCCCTGCTATTAGACCACCTGGCATCTGAGAACCCAAGATTTATTTATTGCACAAGCGTTCAGGCAACCGGGCATGATGGTGCACATTTTTTTTTTTTTTTGTCCTTTCCAGACAGGGTCTCCCTGTAGCCCCAGCTGTCCTGGAACTCCCTCTGTAGACCAGGCTGGCCTTGAACTCACAAAGATCCGCTACCTCTGTCTCCCAAGTGCTGGGATTAAAGGTGTGCGGGTGGTGCACACCTTTAGTCCCGGCACTTGGGAGGTAGAGGCAGGCAGATCTCTGTGAGATGGTGGCCAGCCTGGTCTATATAGTGAGTTCCAGGCCAGCAGTGGCTACAGGGAGACCCTGTCTCAAAAAACACCCCAAAACTGCCAGGCATTGTGGCACATGCCTTGGATCCCAGCACTGAGGAAGCAGAGGCAAGAGGATCTTTGTGAGTTCAAGGCCAGCCTGGTCTACAAAGTGAGTTCCAGGACAGCTGGAGCTACATACAGGGAGACCCTTTAATAAACAAACAAACCAAACAAAAAAGTGTATGTATGTGTGCGTGCGCATGTGTGCACACCACACCCCCCATTTGGACTGTGCTTGCTTTTAGGATTTCCTGATCCTTCAATTGCCACAAATTAATTCTCAATGGCCATTGGAGAGGGAAATTCAAAGCACTGACTAATGCTGGGATGGTTCCTTCTCAGGTTGGCATCCCTCAGAAGCATTTACCTCCTAAGAGACATTCCACCTTGTAGGCTTAAGGAAAACCTTAGGGATTCCCTAGTAAATTAAGGCCAGATGGACAAAAAAAGGACTAGTCTGTGAGGATTTGTGCTGGGTGACAAAAAAGCACTATAGGAACGCAACACTGTCCCTCCCCATACCCCACCTGCTTCATCTTGGCTAACTCCCGTCTTGTGTGCTCATCATTCCGTAGATCCTTCTTGTTCCCAACCAGGATGATGGGCACATTGGGACAGAAATGCTTGACTTCTGGAGTCCATTTTTCAGGGATGTTTTCTAAATAGGGAAAAGAAAAGAAAAGAAAAAAAAAAGGCATCAAATTTGAAGCTGCACTGTAAATCCATCTTGAAGAACCTTCAGAACTGTAGTTAAATTACAAAGGCATTTCCTTTTCCTACTGATTGCTTCAAAAGCATTCTGAGTACTGGAGAGACCAGTTAGCAGAAAGAGATCTGCCAACCAAGCCTGATGACTTGAGTTTGATCCCCCAGACATTCATGGTTGGAGTGAACCGACACTGGAAGGGTGTCCTTTGACCTTCTAAATGTGCACCATGTCAAGCATGTGCGCACACCACACACTGAAAGTAAAAAGCATGTTGGACCGTAATGAAATTCATTAATATTAAAACCACAGAAAAAGTCAAAATCTAACCCCCATTCTATAAACACCAAATAGCACTAGCTTCTCTGAGTCCCATAGTGTTGATAAGGGCCAACTTGAACTTCTCATGCTACCTTATCTCAATGGCAGAAAAAAAAACCGAGGGTTTCTGAAATTCTTGATACTAGAAAAAGAGGATCCCAAAGAAGTACAGTGCTGATCCTGAAAACAACAAAGGCGAAAAGGCAACACTCAACTTTTTTATATGGGTGCTGGGGGACTCAAACTCGGTGGGTCCTCGTGCTCAAACAGCAGCAAGCACTTTGCTGAATGAACTCTTACCACCACTTCTGTGGATGCTTTCAAGATAAGCAGCTATGGCAAAGTTAAAAACATAGCCAAGAGTGGTGGTGCACACCTTTAATCCTAGCTCTGGGGAGGCAGAGGCAGGTGATCTTTGTGAGTTCAAGGCCAGCCTGGTCTACAGAGTGAGTTCCAGGACAGCTGGGGATACAGGGAGACCTTGTCTCGAAATGACCCCAAAAACCCAAAAACAAAACAAAAAATTCCTGTGATCTTAGTAAGATCACCACAAGTTTGAGACCAGCCTAATCTACATAACAAGGTCCAGGAGGCCACCCAGGACTATGAAGACTTCACCTCAGAAAGACTAAAACCAAAATATTATACAATTGCAATCTCATTAATTGAGAGGCTAAGGCAGGAGGATTGCCATGAATTTAAGGCCATGCTGGGCTACACAGTACCAGACAACCAGGCTTCCTTTTTTTTTTTCTTTTTCAGATAGGGTCTCCCTTTACTCTCAGCTGGCCTGGAGCTCCCTCTGTAGACCAGGCTGGCCTTGAACTCACAAAGATCTGCCTGCCTCTGCCTCCAAAGTACTGGTAGATTAAAGGCTAAGATTTTTTTTTAAATGCATCTAATTTGTGTAATAGTTGGGTTCCAAATACAGTATGTACATATTTTTTTAAATTTTTTATTTATTTCTGTATGTGTATGAATGTAACTGTCTGCATGCAGGTTTGTGCACCCGTGTCATGCAATGCTGCGGAGGTCAGAAGAGGGTGTCGGATTCCCCTGGAACTGGAGTTTCAGATGGTTCTCAGCTGCCATGTGGGTGCTGGGGATCGAACCCGGGTCCTCTGTAAGAGCGGTCGGCGCTCTTAACCGCTAGGCCATCTCTCCAGCCCCCCATATATTATTTTTTTTAAGTTTTTCCTTTTTTTTTTTTGGGGGGGGGGTGTCTTTTTGTGACAGGGTCTTCCTGCAGCTCCAGCTGGCCTGGAACTCTCTGTGTAAACCAGGCTGGCCTTGGACTCACAAGAGATCCACTTGCCTCTGCCTCCTGAGTGCTGGAATTATAGGCATGCGCCACCACGCTTGGCCTAACTTTTTACTTTTATGTGTATGAGTGTTTCTCATGTGTGTATATAAGTGTACCACATGCATGCCTGGTGCCTGTTGGATTCCCTGGGACTGGAGTTAAGAATGGGTGTTACCCTTCGTTTGGGTGCTAGGAACCAAACTTGGTTCCTCTACAATAGTAGTCAGTGCTCTTAACTGCTGAGCCCAATCCTGTTATCTTTTAATATCTAGATTGATAATTTGCTATTTCTCCTTGAAGGTCTGGGGGGTGGGGCTTTGGGTTAGGTTTTGTTTGTTTTAAGACAGGGTCTCTCTTGTAGTCTCACCTCTCCTGGAACTTGACATAAACCAGGCTGACTTCAAACTTAGAGATCCACCTGCCTCTGTACCTTCTGAGTGCTGGAATTAAAAGTGTGCACCATGCCCAACTTCATTGGTGTTAATGGCAGGTGGATCTCTGGGAGTTCAAGGCAGCCTGGTCTATGTAGTGAGTTCCCAGACAGCTGAGGCTACAGGGAGACCCTGTTTCAAAAGACCAAGGGGGACGAGGGGGAGGATCTTTACAGGGTTGGAGAGATGGCTCAGTCATTAAGAGCACTCACTGACTGTTATTACAGAAGACCTGGGGTTCGAATCCCAGGGCCCATATGGCTGTGAACAACCATCTATAACTCCCAGTTTGAGAGGATCCTTTTCTGTTCTCCATGGAGACTACACAACACGGGTGCAGTTACACACATGTAAGACGTAACATACATATACATAAAATGAAGTTAAAAAAATTCTTTACATTTAGTGTGTCGGTCAGATGTCAGGAGTTGGTTCTCTGCTTCCACAATGCAGGTCTCGGGGACTGAACTCAGGTTGTAGGGTTTGGGAAAAGCACTCAAACCAGCTGTGCTGTCTTACCAGCCCAAGTTAAAAAAAATTTTTTTTTGGGGGGGGTCATTTTGAGGCAGGGTCTCCCTATAGCCCCAGCTAGCCTGGAACTGACTCTATAGACCAGGCTGGTCTTGAACTAACTCACAGAGATCTGCCTGTCTTTGCCTCCCAAGTGCTAAGATTAAAGGCGTGTGCCAGCATGCCTGGCTAAATATTTTAAACATAACAGTGAGGCTAGTAGGAACAGAAAGACTTGCCTAGCATGTATGAGGCCTTTAGATTCATTGTGAAAAAAAGTCAGTTCTTTTAATCACATTTTATTTATTATTTGTATGTATATGGGTGTGCATGTGCCAACAGCATGCATATAGAGGTCAGAGAACAACATTTAGGAGTTGATTCTTTCCTTCTACCATGTGAATCCTGGGGATTGAATTAAGGCCATCAGGCTTTGTGGCAAATGCCTTTAGGTGCTGATCTATGTCCTTAGTCACCACAATGAAAATAGTTAAAAAGATAAAAATAGGGGCTGGAGAGATAGCCTAGTGGTTAAGAGCACTGGCTGCTCTTGCAGAGGACCCGGGTTCGATCCCCACCACCCACATGGCGGCTAAGAACCGTCTGTAACTCCAATTCCAGAATTCTGACCTCCACAGCATTGCACAATATGGGTGCACAAACCTACATGCAGACAGTACATTCATACACATACAAAAATAAAATTTAGGGGCTGGAGAGATGGCCTAGCGGTTAAGAGCGCCGACCGCTCTTGCAGAGGACCCGGGTTCGATCCCCAGCACCCACATGGCGGCCGAGAACCATCTGAAGCTCCAATTCCAGAAGAACTCCAGTTCCAGGGGAATCCGACGCTCACTTCTGACCTCCACGGCATTGCACGACACGGGTGCACAGACTTGCATGCAGACAATACATTCGTACACATACAGAAATAAATAAAATTAATAAAAAAAAAAAAAAAAAAAAAAAAAAAAAAAAAAAAAAAAAAAAAAAAAAAAAAAAAAAAAAAAAAAAGCAAAAAAAAAAAAAGATAAAAAATAAAGGGGGGTGGGGAGGGGAGATGGGAACATGTTCTACTCTTCCCAAGGAGCTGGGTTCACTGTCCAACAACCGAGCCAAGCAGCTTGCTCCATCTGGAACCAGAGTCTCACTATGTAGTCACAATGGGCCTAGAACTCACCAGAGCTCCCCTGACTCTGCCTCCCAAGTGCTGGGATTAAAGTTGTGTGCTACTATCCCCCGTGTGAAGTGTCTGTTTTTCAACCACATATATAAAGGACCATAGAACCTAATCTTTCACCAGCAGCAACAAACATCCAGGTTACAGGGCTACTCACCTAAACTATCAGGGCTGTCGATGGAGAAACACATCAGTATAACATCAGTGTCCGGATAGGAGAGAGGCCTCAGACGATCATAGTCTTCCTGTCCAGCTGTATCCCACAAAGCCAACTCTACCTGTGAAAGGAGAAAAACAACACGGGAGCACAATGTTAACACCACCACCCACTCCCCCGATATATAAACTTCATACATCTTAATCATATTTAGATTTGCTCTCCTGTTCGCACTCCCCCACCCCACCCCCACCCCATTTCATGCATTCTGTCATATATGTTAAAGTCTATGAGTCAAGTCTGTGTCTCCACATGTCCCTCAGTTCATCCACTGGAGCCTAGCTGGCTTACCTAGCATCACTCCCTTAAAGAAGACCAACTCTCCCTCACCCAGCAATGATCAGCTGCCAATACTCTTTTGGCTAAGGTTGCTTCTTGCTCATTTCCCCAGTTCTACACTGGCTGTTTACCTGGTTTGAGTTTGCAAAGGTCCCATGCATGCTGCCACCACTGCTGTGAGCTCATGTGAGCACCACTAACCACTATTTGAAAGGGACACTCACTACATAAAGAGCAGGCGGTCCCAAATAGTAAAATCCAGAGGTGCTCGTCTCTGGAAATTAAATCCAAATGCAGAAGATGTATTTAAAATTGTTCCCAAGCTGGGTGTGGTGGCGCACGCCTTTAATCCTAGCACTTGGGAAGCAGAGGCAGGCGGATCTTTGTGAGTTCAAGGCCAGCCTGGTTTACAGAGGGAGTTCCAGGACAGCTGGGGCTACAGGGTGACCCTGTCTCCAAACAGACCAAAAAGAAAAAAAAAAAGATTCCAGATAAATTTTCTCAAAAGAGCAATTTTTTTTTTTTAAAAAGAGCAATTATATAAAAAGAACAAAGTAGCACAATTCAAATGTCTAGTTCATTTAACAATGTAGCTTATAAGAAGTATTTCAGGGGCTGGAGAGATGGCTCAGTGGTTAAGAGCGCCAACTGCTCTTGCAGAGGACTGGGGTTCGATTCCCAGCACCCACATGGCCAACTAAGAACCATCTTTAACTCCAGTTCCAGGGGAATCCAACACCCTCTTCTGACCTCCGCGGCACGGGTGCACAAACTTGCATGCAGACAGTACATTCATACACATACAGAAATAAAATTAAAAAAAAAAAAAAAAAAAAATTTTTTTTTTAAATCTAAAAACTTCTTTTCTTTTTTTGGTCTTTTCAAGTGTCTCCCTGTAGCCCCAGCTGTCCTGGAACTTGCTCTGTAGACCAGGCTGGCCTTGAACTCACAAAGATCCGCCTGCCTCTGCCTCCCAAGTGCTAGGATTAAAGGCATGGGCCACTGTGTCCGGCATTCAAACATAAATTTTTTTTTTTTTTTTGGTCTTTTCAAAACAGGGTCTCATTGTAGCCCCAGCTGTCCTGGAACTCACTCTGTAGACCAGGCTGTCGAACTCACAAAGATCCGCCTGCCTCTTCCTCCCAAGTGCTAGGATTAAAGGCGTGCGCCATCATGCCTGGCTCCAAACATAAATTTTTAAAAACAGTATTTTAAAAAAATTTTTAATTGAGCTGGGCATGGTGGCACACACCTTTAATCCCAGCACTTGGGAGGCACAGGTAGGTGGATCTCTGAGTTCAAAGCCAGCCTGGTCTATATAATGAGTTCCAAGACAGCTGGGCCTACAGGGAGACCCTGTCTCAAACACACACACACACACACACACACACACACACACTCTCTCTCTCTCTCTCTCTCTCAATGAAATTAGACTAGGATGGCAGGAAAATGTATCACTGCTTTCAAAAATTTGTTACAATATATATTCACACACACAGCCTAATTCTCTATAGGTACTTAACATACAATAACATTTATTATAGAAGGTTTATTTACCTGTTTTCCATCCACTTCAATATCTGCCACATAGTTCTCAAACACCGTGGGCACATAAACCTCTGGGAACTGGTCCTTGCTGAAAACTATGAGCAAGCATGTCTTACCACAAGCTCCATCACCAACAATCACCAGTTTCTTCCTGATGGCAGCCATTGCTTAAACACAAAACAAAAGGTGTTATCTAAATGCATCAAAATAGCCTCACATTATAAAATTTAAAATTCTGACAGTGTTCTATTTGACACCAAAATGCTACACATCAAAACTATATTTAATGGTAAAAGACTAATAGTCTTCCCTAGAAGATCAGGAACAAGACAGAGGTTTATTCTCCCCCCTTCTGTCAAACAGGCACATTCTAGTCAGACAATTAGAAAGGTTATGAAATAAAGCCCAATTGTAAAAGAAGAATCAAAACCACTGGGCTGGAAAAATGGCTCAGTGGTTAAGAATGCCAACTGCTCTAGCAGAGGATCAGGGTTGAGTCTCAGCATCCACATGAGGCAGCTAAGAATCGCCTTTAAGCCGGGTGTGGTGGCGCACACCTTTAATCCTAGCACTTGGAGGCAGGTGGATCGCTATGAGTTCAAGGCCAGCATGGTTTACAGAATGAGTTCCAGGCCAGCTGGGACTATAGGGAGACCTTGTCTCAAAACCAAAATAAACAAACAAACCACCTCAATTAGGCTAGGCATGCTGGTGCAGCACCTTTAATCCCAGCACTAGGGCAGAAAGGGCAGATCTCTGAGAGTTGGAGGCCATAGTGAGTCAGGTCAGCTGAGAGCTATAAGACCCTGCTCCCCCACCCCCAACAGACACACAAAGGGAAGAAATCCACCCCTTCTAAGTAAAATTTGCCTCAATTTGTACATGATCTGTTTTTGTTTTTTTTTTTCTTTACATGTGAATTCTAAGAAATCCACTAAAAATTACAAGCCTGGTATGGTGGCTTGTTATAGTAGCATTAGGGAAGCTGAGGCAATAGGATTGTTGTGGATGGGATCTGGACTACAGTATGAGACTCAGTCTCAAAAATCAAATAAATAACAAATTATTAGAATGAACAAATGTAATAATATTTTAGGATACAAGGTCAATATCAACAAACATTAATAAAAAGTTTTATAGCCGGGCGTGGTGGCACACGCCTTTGATCCCAGCACTTGGGAGGCAGAGGCAGGCGATCTCTGTGAGTTCAAGGCCTGTCTGGTCTACAGAGTGAGCCCCAGGTCAGCTGGAACTAAAGGGAGACCCTGTCTTGAAAAAAAAAAAAAAAAGTTTTACAGCTTGGGATGGTGGCTTATGCCACCATCTAATTCCAGCACCTGGAAGGCTGAGGCAAGAGGATTATTTCTAGTATGAGGCCAGCCTGGGTTACATAGTTCCGCTAAGCTATAATATACTATCTCAAAAATAAAGGTGAAGCCGGGCGTGGTGGCGCACGCCTTTAATCCTAGCACTCGGGAGGCAGAGACAGGCGGATCTTTGTGAGTTCAAGGCCAGCCTGGTCTACAGAGTGAGTTCCAGGACAGCTGAGGCTACAGGGAGACCCTGTCTCAAAAAGACCAAAAAATAAAATAAAATAAATAAATAAAGGTGAAATGAACTTTACTGAGCATGGTGAGAGATACCTATAAGCCTGGGCCAGAGTAATAAGTTCAAGGGCTGGGGATGGAGTAGAACCCTTGAGCAAAAGGTTCCAGACCCTTGGTTTAATCCCTAAAACCCCAAACCAAACAAAACACATTGGATTTTGAGAATAGGTTGGGCACAGTAAGACCCTTTGTAAAACAAGAATGAATGGGCATGAGGGCACATGCCTTCTAGTCCAGCATCGGGAGGCAGAGGCAAGTGGAACCTGATCTACACAGAGTTCCAGGGCAGGCCAGGCTGGATGCCAAGATGCTGCTGCAGCAGCAACAGCAGCAGCAGCAGCAGACTTGGCAAGCCTACAATCCTAGCACTTAGGAGAGCAGGGTCTCAGAGTCATCCTCAGCTATATAGCATCTTTGAATCTAGCCTGGACTACAGAAGACACTATCTCAAAGCATCAAAAAGCTGGGGTTGGGGATGGAGAGATGGTTCACCAAAAACAAACAAACAAAAAAACCAAACACAAGGCCGGGCGTGGTGGCGCATGCCTTTAATCCTAGCACTTGGGAGGCAGAGGCAGGCGGATCTTTTGTGAGTTCAAGGCCAGCCTGGTCTACAGAGTTGAGTTCCAGGACAGCTGGGGCTACAGGGAGACCCTGTCTCAAAAANTTTGATCCCAGGCACTTGGGAGGCAGAGGCGACGGCGTCTCTTGTGAGTTCAAGCCGTCCTGCTTGGTCTACAGAGTGAGCCCAGGTCAGCTGGAACTAAAGGGAACCCTGTCTTAAAAAAAAAAAAAAAAAAAAAAAGTTTTTACAGCTTGGGATGGTGGCTTATGCCACCATCTAATTCCAGCACCTGGAAGAGCAGAGGCAAGAGGATATATGTTACTAGTATTGAGGCCAGCCTGGTACATAGTTCGCTAAGCTCATATATCATCTCCAAAAATAAAGGTGAAGCCGGGCGTGGGTGCGCCGCACGCCTTTAATCCCTAGCACTCGGGAGGCAGAGACAGGCGGATCTTTGTTAAGTTCAAGGCCAGCCCTGGTCATACAGAAGTGAGTTCCAGGACAGCTGAGGGCTACAGGGAGACCCTGTCTCAAAAAGACCAAAAAATAAAATAAATTAAATAATAAAGGTTGAAATGAACTTTACTGAGCATGGTGAGAGATACCTATAAGCCTGGGCCAGAGTAATAAGTTCAAGGGCTGGGGATGGAGTAGAACCCTTGAGCAAAAGGTTCCAGACCCTTGGTTTAATACCCTAAAAAACCCCAACCAACAAAAACACATTGGATTTTTGAGAATAGGTTGGGCACAGTAAGACCCTTTGTAAAACAAGAATGAATGGGCATGAGGGCACATGCCTTCTAGTCCAGCATCGGGAGGCAGAGGAGTGGAACCTGATCTACACAGAGTTCCAGGGCAGGCCAGGCTGGATGCCAAGATGCTGCTGCAGCAGCAACAGCACAGCAGCAGCAGACTGGCAAAGCGCTTACAAATCCTAGCACTTAGGAGAGCAGGGTCTCAGAGTCATCCTCAGCTATCATTAGGCATCAGTTGAAACTAGCCTGACACTGGAAGAGACACTTCAAAGCATAAAAAAGAAAAAAAAGGTTGGGGATGGAGAGATGGTTCACCAAAAAAAACAAACAAAAAAAACCAAACACAAGGCCGGGTACGTGGTGGCGCATGCCTTTACCTAGCACTTGGCGGGAGGGGCAGGCGGGATCACTTGAGATTCAAGCCAGCCATCTGGCTACAGAGTTGAGTTCCGGACAGCTTGGGGCTACAGGAGACCCTGTCTCAAAAAGACAAGAAAGAAAAAAAAAAAAAAAAAAAAAAAAAAAAAAAAAAAAAAAGCTGTGCTAGCAAGATGGCTGAGCTGGTAGAGGTACTTGCTGCCAAGCTAACTTTGCCTATCACTGGGGGCTTCAGTTCAAGTCACAGGTGACTCCATTCTCCACACCTCAACTTTGTACTCCATCTGAACCTCAAATTCAACATCTCTAAAATATCTCACATCTAAGCTGGGCGTGGTGGCACATGCCTTTAATCCCAGCACTTGGGAAGTAGGGGTGGGTGGATCTCTGTTGAGTTCAAGGCCAGCCTGGTCTACAGACAAGCTCCAGGACAGTTGGTACTAAAAGGGAGACCCTGTCTCAAAAATACCAAAAAAAGGAAAAAATTAAAAAAGAAAAAAAAACCCATCTCATCTAGTGAAATGTCACTTTTTAAATTGTGTGTGCGCATCACTGCACATGTATGGAGAGGAGAGCCTGTGGGGTTGGTTCTCTCCTGCCATGTAGGATCCAGGGTATCCAATTCAAGTTGTTAAGGTTTGCACAGGATGCACTATTTTACTGGCCGCCTAGTCAAATGTCTTTCCAATTTCTGAAGTCTTAGTGATAAAAACAAATGTACAGTGCTGAAGTAATCAACCCACTCACTGTAGAAACCATGGAGTTAGAATAGTAGGATGGCTCAGGGGGCACCAACTGCTCTTGCAGAGGACCCGGGTTTGATCCCCAGCACCCACATGGCGGCCAAGAACCGTCTGAAACTCCAATTCCAGGAGAACTCCAGCTCCAGGGGAATCTGACACCCTCTTCTGACCTCTGCGGCATTGCACGACACGGGTGCACAGACTTGCATGCAGACAGTACATTCATACACATATAGAAAGAAATAAAATTAATAATAAAAAATATTAAAAATTCTGACGAAACATGTACAACAGTTCCCACATATTTGAGAGATTGCCAAAATGTGACTTACGCAACTAGGATAGATTAAAAAGCGTTTACTCGCTGCTGAAAAAGTATAAAAATCAATTTGACTCAAACTCCAGGAAAGATGAGGCCAATTCTACTCAAAGGAACACTATGGAAAATTTATGCCCACTGACACCCAATGAAAGGCATGTGGGACACCTAACTGATCAACTGGAGGAGTCAAATGTGGGAAAAAGCTTCTTTCTTGGTGTATTTATAATCTGGGGGGGAGGGGATAAAAGGCTTAGCTGGGTATGGTGAAAGACACCTATAATCCCAGTGGAGATCCCAGATTAAGAGTTCAAGGGCATTCTTCACAACATACTGCTCCAGGTTAATCTATGCTGCATGAAGTCCTACCAAATACAACAAAACAAGACCAGATTTGTACTAGATGGAGTAGAGAACATGCCTATAATCCCAGCAATTGGGAGGCAGAAGAGATTTCAAGTTCCAGGTCAGCCTAAGCAAGACCCCATTTTTTTTAAAAAGGGGAGAAGGGACCAAATCTCACTTCTCCAAGAGGATCTGTAGGCACTCAACAGTTGAACCCCTTCACCCATGATCTTAGTTAACTACAATAAATTTCACTAGATCACAAACAAACAAGAAAGACATGAAAACATGAAAATAGAGGCATGGCAATCCCAATGCTGAAGAGGCTGAGCCTAGATAAACTCCAAGTTCGAAGCCTGCTTAAACTACAAAGCAAACTCAAGCCCAGTGTAGGTAATCTACCTAAAATTAAAAACTAAAACAAAATAGCAAAGGGATTAGGAGTGATGGTACATGCCTAATCCCAGCACTCAGGAGAAGGCAGATGGAGCTCAGTGAGTTCAAGGCCAGTCTGGTCTACATAGAAAGTTTCAGACCAGCTAGGGCTGTAGGGAGACCCTGTCTGAATAAGAAACCTCCCCCCACACACACCAAAAAAAGGCAAAGGGATATGGCTGACATGTGTTTCAGCAAAGATGCTGCAAAAATTAACATGATGCTGCATTCCTTTTGTGTTGTTGGTTTTTTCAGACAGGGTCTCCCTATACCCCCAGCTGGCCTGGAATTCACTCCCTCCCAAGTGCTGGGATTAAAGGCATACACCACTACACCCGGCTCATAGTGCTGCATTCTTGTAATCCCAGCAGAGACAGGATGGTGGCTGAAAGTTTAGGGCCAGCCTGATAAGACTATCTCTTTTTTTTTTATTTTATTATGTGTATGAATGTACTGTCTGCATGTAGGTTTGTGCACCTGTGTCGTGCAATGCCACAGAGGTCAGAAGAGGGTGTCGGATTCCCCTGGAGCTGAAGTTAGAGACGGTTCTCAGCCACCATGTGGGTGCTGGGAATCGAACCCGGGTCCTCTGCAAGAGCAATCGTTGCTCTTAACCGCTAGGCCATCTCTCCAACCCCAAGATTATCTCTTATAGGGACCACTGAGAAGGCTCAGTGAGTAAAGGTACTTGGTGTCAACCAAGCCTGATGCCCTGAACTCAATTCCCGGGATCCACCTAGTAGAGAGACAGAGACCCCACTAAGTAGTACACTGGCCTCTCCATGTGTGCCTTGTTGCATGTGCACACCCACAAATAAGTGTAATACATATATATTTTTTAATTTATTTTGTATGTGTATGAGATGAGTGTACTGTCTGCGTGTAGGTTGGTGCACCCATGTCATGCAATGCCGCGGAGGTCAGAAGAGGGTGTCAGATTCCCCTGGAACTGGAGTTAAAGACTGTTGTAGTATTCTAAACTTTTGCTGGGCTTGGTAACACACGCCTTTAATCCTAGAGCTTGGGAAGCAGAGGCAGGCAGATCTTTGTGAGTTAAAGGCCAGCCTGGTCTACAGAGTGAGTTCCAGGACAGCTGGGACTACAGGGAGACCCTGTCTCAAAAAGACAAAAACCAAAAACCAAAAACCATGGTTGGTAGCTCATGCCAATAATTCCAGAACTCAGGAGATGGAGACAGGAGGTAGAAGAGGCTACAAGAGAACCTGTTTCAAAAACAAACAAGGAGGGGCTGGAGAGATGGCCTAGCAGTTAAGAGCGCCAACTGCTCTAGCAGAGGACCCGGGTTCGATCCCCAGCACCCACAGGGCGGCTGAGAACCGTCTGAAACTCCAATTCCAGGAGAACTCCAGTTCCAGGGGAATCCGACACCCTCTTCTGACCTCCGCGGCGTTGCACGACACGGGTGCACAGACTTGCATGCAGACAGTACATTCATACACATACAGAAATAAATAAAATTAAAAACAAAACAAACAAAAAAACAAGGAGACCCTGTCTCGAAAAGAGCAAAATAAAATATAATATAAAATAAAATAAAATAAAAAGGAAGAAAATATTTTAAAAAATATATGTATTTTAAGCTTTTGTTTTTGAGATCATGGTCTCACATGGTAACCCATGTTTTATTACGCAGCTTTGAAAATTACAATCTTACTGCCTTAGTCTGAATTACAAAGACATGGATGGGCTTCCAGTGTTGGTGATTGCTTATGGTTCTGTAGATCAAACTCAGAGCCTTGTACTCCTAGGAAATTTCCCTACTATTGGGCTATATCCCTAGCCAAAAGGATATTTGTTTTAAAGGCCGGGTATGGTGGCGCACACCTTTAATCCTAGCACTTGGGAGGCAGAGGCAGGCAGATCTTTGTGAGTTCAAGGCCAGCCTGGTCTACAGAGTGAGTTCCAGGACATGTGGGTGCTGGAACTATCTTAAAAGTCTATAATTTTGCCGGGCGTGGTGGCGCACGCCTTTAATCCTAGCACTCCGGAGGCAGAGGCAGGAGGATCTTTGTGAGTTCGAGGCCAGCCTGGTCTACAGAGTGAGTTCCAGGACAGCTGGGGCTATAGGGAGACCCTGTCTCGAAAACACCAAAAAAAAAAAAAAAAAAAAGTCTATAATTTTGCCAGGGCGTGGTGGCGCACGCCTTTAATCCTAGCACTTGGGAGGCAGAGGCAGGCGGATCTTTGGTGAGTTCAAGGCCAGCCTCGGTCTACAGAGTAATTCCAGGAAAGCTGGGGCTACAGCGGAGACCCTGGCTCGAAAAAAAGACCCCCCCCCAAAAAAAAGGCTATAATTTTAAAATTAAATTTTTTAAAATCATGGGCTGGAGAGATGGCCTAGCAGTTAAGGGCGCCAACTGCTCTTACAGAGGACCTAGGTCAATCCCAGAACCCACATGGTGGCCGAGAACACGTCTGAAAACTCCAATTCCAGAGAACTCGTTCCAGGGGAATCCGACGCCCTCTTCTGACCTCCTCGGCATTGCAAAACACGGGTGCACAAGCTTGCGTGCAGACAGTACATTCATACGCATAAATAAAAATAAAAATTAAAATTAAAAAAAAGATAGTAAAATCCAATTCCTGGCGCTGGAGAGATGGCCTAGCGGTTAAGAACGCGGACTGCTCTTGCAGAGGACCCGGGTTTGATCCCCAGCACCCACATGTAGGCTGAGAACCCTCTTTAACTCCAGTTCCAGGGGATTCCGCCACCCGCTTCTGATGTCCGCGGCATTGCATGACACTGGTGCACAGACCTACATTCAGACAGTACATTCCTACACATAAAAAGTCTGTACTTTTGGGCTGGAGAGATGGCCTAGCGGTTTAAGAGCGCCGACCGCTCTACAGAGGACCTGGGTTCGATCCCAGCACCCCACATGCGGCCGAGATCCGTCTAAAAACTCCAATTCCAGGAGAACCCAGTTCCAGGGGGAATCCGACACCCTCTTCTGACCTCCGCGCATTGCACGACATGGGTGCACAAATTTGCATGCAGCAGTACAATTCATACACATACAGAAATAAATAAAATTAAAAAAAAAAAAAAAAGTCTGTACTTTTACTAGGCACAGATGATGCCAAGCAAGGACTGGATTTCTAGGCTTCAAGGAGGTCTGGTATAGAAAGACTGTTGAATGGTAAACAGTTCTTTTCATACTTCTCAGTCTGATCTTGGAGCTGAAGGGATGGGTTGCAGCCAGGTGTGGTGGCGTAGGCCTTAAATCTTAGCAGAGGGAATTCAAGGCCAGCCTGATCTACATAATGAATTCCAGGACAGCTGGGGCTACAGGGAGACCCTGTCTCAAAAAGACAAAGACAAAGACAAAGACACACACACACACACACACACACACACACACACACACACACACACACACAGAGCACTGATCACTCTTGAAGAGGGCCTGGGTTTAATTCGCAGCACATATGGTAGCTAATAACTGTCCCTAACTCCAGGGAAATCCAACCCCCTCATTTGACCTCCAAGGGTACCACATGACATTATGACATGGGTGCACTATGTACATGCAGGCAGGTACACCTCAAATCACATAAATACAAAATAAAGATGATGTAGCATACTAAACACACACACACTTTTTAAAATCTAACTGTGCCTGGGCATGGTGGTGCCACCGCCTTTATCCACAGAGCTGGTGAAGAGAGGCAGTGCAGACTCTCTCCAAGATCAATGGCCAGCCTGATCACATAGTGCAGTTCCAAGACAGCTTGAGCTACCAGGAGACCTGTCCTACAAAAAAAAAAATAAAAAAAAAAATAATAATAAAAAAAAATAAAAAAATAAAATAAAAAAATATATATATATACACACACACACACACACACACACACACATATATATATATAATTATAAATAAAACTGATCTCTGAAGATGACGGAACAGTACAATCCTGCTCCTGTTCCCCCCTTTTTATGTGGCTGCATAGTATAGAAGCAGTCTGTCCATGAGATGTTTCCTAGATGCTAGAGTCCCAAGCCACAACCTCATGCACTATGCAGTTCTCTTCATTGTGCTCAGCAGTCTATGCTGATTTCTTCATGTTTGTATGACTATGCTTTTGACTGACATTTGTCTGAACGGCTTCCTGAAGTCCTTCTAGAGCTATTCACTGACACTGTCCTTTTAGCCTAGAGTTTGTTAGTACAACTTTCTAGTTAAACTGGATTGGTAATTTAAAATACTAAACAGTGATATAAAGTATGCATGTATGAAAATATCAAGGGCTGGCCATGGTGTCACATTCTAGTAGGCAAATAAATGATGAAGGGGATGAGGCAGGAGGATCATTAAAGTCAACCCTAGCTAGGGCTAGCTTGGAAAGAAGGGAATGAAAAAAAGGAAAAGTATTGTGTATACTAACCTTAAAAAAAAAAAAAAATCCCTGCTACAAAAAGGAGAAAAACGATGATCACAGGACCAACAGCAGAAACCCTAAGCTACTCCATATCTTAAATCTGTTTATTAGCTTTAAATTAACAAAATGATCCAGGGCTGGAGAGATGGCCTAGTGGTTAAGAGCACCAACTGCTCCTGCAGAGGACCTAGGTTCGATCCCCAGCACCCACATGGCAGCTGAAAACCATCTTTAACTCTAGTTCCAGGGGAATCTGACGCCCTCTTCTGACCTCCGTGGCATTGTGCAACACAGGTGCACCAACCTGCAGACAGTATACTCATACACATAAAAAAATAAATAAAATTAAAAAAATAAAACTTAAAAATAAATTTTAAAAAATGATCCTTGTTTTTGGTTTAAAAGGGGGGGGGGCTAGAGAGATGGCTCAGCAGTCAAGAGCACTGACTGCTCTTGCAGAGGACCAGGGTTCAATTCCCAGCACCTACATGGTGGCTGAGAACCGTCTTTAACTCCAGTTCCAGGGGAATCTGATGCCCTTTTCTGACCTCCAAGGCACTGCTTGACACGGGTGCACAAACCTACATGCAGACAGTACATTCAGATACATAAAAAATTTTTTAAAAAAGTAATGTGCTGGGGTGGTGGCACATGCATTCAGGAAGTAGAAAAGCAGATCTCTGTAGGACTGAGGCCATCCTGTCTGCATAGGGAACTCTAGGCTGGCTGGGGTTTCAGGGTGACCCTACCTCAAAAAGACATCCATGGAGATGGAGAGATGGCTCAGCAGTTAAGAGCACTGAGTGTTCTTGCAGAAGACCCAGGTTCAAAACCTAGAACCCAGTTGAACAATCATCTTTAACTGACAGTTTAATGATCATCTTTAACTCCAGTTCCAGAGGATCTGACACCTTCTCGCCTCCATAGGCACTGTACAACATGGGTGTACTTTACACACAGGCAATAAACACACTAAAAATATTTTTTAGAGACAGGTGTGGTGGCACACGTCTTTCATCCCAGAACTTGGGAGGCAGAGGCAGGCGGATCTCTGTAAGTTCAAGGCCAGCCTGGTCTACAGAATGAGCTCCGGCCAGCAGGGACTAACGGGAGACCCTGTCTCAAAAAGATCCCCTCCCCCAATTTTTTTTTTAATTAAAAGACTCCCCTCCAGTGATGTTATTTATTTGTATGATGTGAGTTTATGTGTACCATGGGTGTGCAGGAGCGCGGGGAGGCCAGAAAAGGATGTCAGATCCTCTAGATCTGGAGTTACAGATGGTAGTGAGCCGCTATATGGGTGCTGACAACCAAACACCAGTCCTCTTTCTGCAAGGCCAGATTACTGAGCAAATCTCCAGCCCCTCCCCCCTTTTTCTGAGACAGGGTCTCATGTAACCTAAGCTTGGCCTCAAATTTCTTATGTAGCAGAGGATAGCCTTTATCCTTCTGCCTCAAGTGCTGGACTTAACCATGCCCAACTCAAAAAATTTAAGCAATATTTAGCTAGTCCTATGGTATATAGGATATTATTCAGCATTACAAGAAACTGATTACTAATACATGCTATAACATGGGTGAATCTTGGAAACCCTGAGTAGCCAGCCAAAAAGGACCATATATTTATAATTGTTTTAAAATATTATCCAAAATAGGAAAATCTATAGAAAGTAGTTGTTACCTAGAGTGAGGGTAGTACAGACTTTCAAGGTAAAAACCAGAGGAGCTTCCCTTCAATGTAGTTTATAGAAAGGAACTCAGATGTCCTCAGCCCATGCTGGAAAGATTTATTCCATAACAAATTTTTAACTGGCAGGATCTATTTCCAGACACATGCCCTTAATAGACTTCTATCTATGAAAGTATCTTGGTACTTTTGGTACCCCCAGGAGCTCCGTTATTTCTCATAATTCTTTTTTTAAAATTTTATTTATTTTTGTATGTGTATGAATGTACTGTCTGCATGTAGGTTTGTGTACCCGTGTCGTGCAACGCCGCGGAGGTCAGAAGAGGGTGTCGGATTCCCCTGGAACTGGAGTTCTCCTGGAATTGGAGTTACAGACGGTTCTTAGCCGCCATGTGGGTACTGGGGATCGAACCTGGGTCCTCTGCAAGAGCAGTCGGTGCTCTTAACTGCTAGGCTATCTCTCCAGCCCCTTTTTCTCATAATTCTAAAAGCATTTAGGAATGAATAAAGGTTACACAAAAAGACAACTGGTCATGTTTTTAGACCCAAATTTACAATTCAGAAGACAAGGCAGCTGGGCGTGGTGGCACATGCCTTTAATCCCAGCAGAGGCAGGCAGAGGCAGAGGGATCTTTGAATTCAAGGCCAGCCTGGTCTACAGAGTGAGTTCCAGGCCAGCTAGGGCTACAGGGAAATCCTGTCTCAAAAATACAAAACAACAACAACAACAAAACTGAGAATGAACAAGAAAATAAGAGCTGAAGATCTATGTCAACTGAGAGAGTACAGGCATGAAGCACAAGTTTGGTCTCCAGCATCACATAAACCCAGTGGTGGCACACATTTGTCATCTCAACATTCTGGAGGTGTAGACAGAAGGATCAGGAGTTCAAGACCAGGTTTAGCTACACAATGAATTCAAAACCACTTGAGATACATGAGATATGTCTCAGAAAAAGAGCCAGGTACGGTGGCACATGACAACACTCAGGTAGCCTGGTCTACATAGCAAGTTCTAGGCCAGCCAGAATGAAATGGTAAGACCCTTTAAAAAAAACAAACAAAAATAACAAAACAGAAGTGGAGGGGGGTTCCAAGGGAGGTCCAGCTTGCATAACTGTTAAAAAGTCAGGTCTCCAGCAATCAGAGAAACTGTTCCAGTTCCCCACAGACAAGAATGCAAAGGTAGATTGGGGAGAGTAAAACACTGAGAGAGTGTAAAATGGAGAGATGGCTCAGCAGTTAAGAACATTGGCTTACGCTTGCAGAAAACCCAGGTTCAACTCCCAGGACGCACATGGAGGCTAACAACCACCTGTAACTCCAGTTCCAGGAGATCCACTGCCCTCTTCTGACCTCCACGGGCACTGCATGCCACAGGTACACTTTGATGCATGCAGGCAATACACCCAAACACATAAAATATTTTTAAGATTTTTTTTCAAAGCATCAGGAAATATGTTACAACATGGACAAACTCTGAAAGAAGTTAATCACAAAAGACAAAACTTTATTCATACAAAGTGTCCAAAATAAGCAAATCTATGGATACAAAAAAACTAGATTAGTAGTTGCCTTAAGTTTGAGATTGGAAATAACAGTTTAAGGCTATAAGGTGTGGTGGCACAAGCCTTTAATCCCAGCACTCAGGAGGCAGAGGCAGGCAGATCTCTGTGAGTTAGTTCAAGGCCAACCTGGCCTACATAGCAAGCTCCATGCCAGCTGGGATTGAATACCCCCCCCCAAAAAAAAAAAAAA
This sequence comes from Rhizomys pruinosus, assembly GCA_009823505.1. Classification (NCBI taxonomy): domain Eukaryota; kingdom Metazoa; phylum Chordata; class Mammalia; order Rodentia; family Spalacidae; genus Rhizomys; species Rhizomys pruinosus. Next base: position 2,151,840 of record VZQC01004139.1, on the reverse strand, counting down.
AAAAAAAAAAAGAAGTATAAAGTACAGAAGAGTAAATTCCAGCACTTGGGAGGTGGAGCTAGGAGATCAGAAGTGATGCCTGGCTACATGAAACACTAAACAAAACAAAACAAAAACAGAACAACAACAAAAAACAAGTATGGTGGCTTATGTTTATAATCTTAGCCCTTGGAAAGCAGAGACAGAATTCAAGGTCTGCCTAGGCTATAGATAATAAAGACCAACATTTTCCAGCCTCCACCCCAGGATTCCTAAGGTCAAACCAATGGTCCTTATGCAGACAGAAATTAGTAACACAAAACGAAAAATACTACAGCAAAATTTTTGAGTTAGAAGGGAATAAGAGTAGCATCCAAGTAGAAAGAATGAACTGCTAGTGAGAACTGCTCCTCAGTGAGAAGAGGCAGACATTACAATCTAATGTAAAGTAACAGCAGTACTTCTGATCACCTCCACTCATACTCTTTTTTCCTTTCTCTTTTGTTTTTGAGATAGTGTCTGTCTTTCATGTATCCGAGGATGATCTCAAACTCTCTCTATGGAGCTAAGAGAAGCATGCATCACACCTGGTTTATGCAATGCTAGGGAATCAAATCTAGGGCTTTATGTATTCTAAACAAGCACTATACCAACTGACCCCCATTTTCTCAAATAAGCAACATTTTCACAACAGTGAAGCTGGAAAGGGGAATAGGTTTGAGTTAAAGGAGATGGTATTATATTATTCTAGAAACAAGATAATAAACCATGTACAGAATTTTGGGACTGTTGGGCAGTGCCAAGGAGGTTATGCACCCAAAATCTGATCAGTTAACATACTTTTTCTGGTACTCAGCTGCGGGTGTAGAATAGTTGCTGTTGTAGTGTAGTGTAGTGTAGTGTAGTGTAGAAGAGTTGGATTTAAGCAGAGCTGAAGTTCTGTGAGATAAAATAAGAAAGGGAGAGGAGGCTAGGGGGACGTAGCTCACTTAGCTGAGTGTCTGCCTAATGCACACATGCCAGGGTGGATTTAATCCTCAGCACCACATAAACCCAGTGTGGCAGTGCACATGAGATACTGTCTCAAAAGAAAAGAGAAAGATGGGCTGGAGAGATAGCCTAGCGGTTAAGAGTGCCAACTGCTCTTGCAGAGAGGACCCGGGTTCCATTTCCAGCACCCACATGGCAGCTGAAAACCATCTGTGACTCCACTTCCAGGAGAACTCCAACTCCAGTTCCAGGGGAATCCGACACCCTTTTCTGACCTCCGCGGCACGGGTGCACAGACCTACACGCAGATAGTATATTTGTACACATAGAAAATTAAGAAATAAAATTAAAAAAAAAAAAAAAGAAAAGAGAAAGAGAGGGGGAGAGAGGCAGGAGGAAGGAAAGGTCTTTTTGAGACAGGGTCCCCCTGTAGCCCCAGCTGTCCTGGAACTTGCTGTGTATACCAGGCTGGCTTTGCACTCACAGAGATTTGCCTGCTGGGATTAAAGTCTCGGCAAGCACACCTAGCTAAGACCAGGTATTAAATACAAGGAAGTAATTACAGTGATAAACTCAAGGTGAGGGGCAATGAAAGGATGATGAACCATTGGATTCTCAGTCTTAATGGGACTGAGGAACTTCACTGTCAGAATTAAGCCAGAAAAGAAAAGACACAAAAACGATTAACTTCTAAGACAATATTATTTAGAGAATAAGGTGCCAAGTATGTCACAGCATTCATTATATATGTAATGGGATGGCTAGAATACTGCTTGGCATAGGTACACAATAAATATTCACTGAGACACAGCAGGGTGTGGTGGCACATAGGAGTCAGAAGCAGGGGGATCTCTGTGAGTTCAAGGCCAGCCTGGTCTACAAAGCGAGCTCCAGGCCAGCTGGGACTAAAAGGGAGACCCTGTTTCAAAAATAAAAAAAAATAAATAAATTCACTGAGAGACGGATCACTGGTACATGCAAAGATTATCTCTAGGAAAAAAAAAAAAAAACTCAAATGGTAGTACCTCTATGGACCACATACCCTTCTATAGTATCTGAATTTATCCAATGAAATTATATTTTAACGATTAACAAATATTTTAAGTTGTTATCCTAGCACTTGGAGGGTTAAGGCAGGAGGGTTGAAAGGCTAGCATGGGCTACATAGTTGTACGGCAGCGGGAGCAATAAGATTCCTGTTTAAAAAACAAACAAAACAAAACAAAAAACTAGCTGAGATGGCTCTTTTTTTTTTTTTTTTGTCTTCTTTTCAAGACAGGGTCTCCGTGTAGCCCCCGCTGTCCTGGAACTCACTCTGCAGACCAGGCTGGCCTTGAACTCACAAAGATCTGCCTGCCTCTGCCTCCCAAGTGCTAGGATTAAAGGTGTGTGCCACCAAGACAGCAGAACTGACTCTTAAAAGTTGTACTCTTAACTTCCACACATGAAAAATGGTACACCTATCTACACATGCACGCACACACATACAAGCAGTAATAATAACAACAAATCTGGGGCCCTAGGGAGATGGCTCAACAGTTAATGCTGAGCACTCGCTGTTTGTACAAAAGGGCCCAAATTCAGGGCTGGAGAGATGTCTCAGCAGTTAAGAGCACTGATTCCTCTCACAGAGGACCCAGGTTCAATTCCCAGCCCTCTTCTGACCTCCATGGACACTGCATGACAAGGGAGAGTGCACCTACTTACCTAGGGGCATTACACTAATACACAGAAAATTTTAAAAATTAAGGGGCTATAGAGATGGCCTAGCGGTTAAGAGTGCCAACTGCTCTTGCAGAGGACCCAGGTTTGATCCCCAGCACCCACATGGCAGCTGAGAACCGTCTTTGACTCCAGTTCCAGGGGAATCCGACACCCTCTTCTGACCTCCGCGGCATGGCACGACATAGGAACACAAACCTGCATGCAGACAGTACATTTATACACACATGAAAATAAATTTAAAAAAATTAAAAAAACATGGGGCTGGAGAGATGGCCTAGCGGATAAGAGCGCCAACTGCTCTTGCAGAGGACCCGGGTTCGATCCCCAGCACCCACATGGCAGCTGAGAACCGTCTTTGACTCCAGTTCCAGGGGAATCCGAGACCCTCTTCTGACCTCTGCGGCACTGCACAACACGGGTGCACAGACCTGCATGCAGACAATACATTCGTATAAATAAATAAATAATATAAAAAATATAAAAAATATAAAATTAAAAAATATTAAAAATAAAAAACAAAGGGCCCAGATTCTATAACTCTACTTCAATGGGCTGTGACACCCTCTCTGGTCTCTTCATGCACACTGTGCACTTACATCATATAGGTAAACTCTAGTTCCAGGATCCAGTGCTTCTATCTCCTCAAGCATTGCACACACTGGTGCACTTTCATATATCTAGTCAAAATACTCTTGCACATAAAATAGGAGAATTAGTAAGTAGAAAAGAAATTGCTTTGAATTCCAGCACCTATATCCAGAACCTTATCTGTTAATTTGTCCAAGTCTACATAGCAAGTTTCAGGCCAGGTAGAGCTATACAGTGAGATCCTGTCTTAAAACAGCAAAGACAACACACTACAGAATGTTTTTAAAGTTTTTTTTTTTTTCGGTCTTTTTGAGACAGGGTTTCCTTGTAGCCCCAGCTGTCCTGGAACTCACTTTGTAGACCAGGCTGGCCTTGAACTCACAAAGATCCGCCTGCCTCTGTCTCCCAAGTGCTAGGATTAAAGGCGTGCGCCACCACCGCGCCCAGCAAGTTTTTTTTTTTTAATTTACTAAATTTTATTTGTTTGGTCTTTTCCTGCCTACCAAGTGTGTGTATATGCATGTACCTACAGAGGCCAGAAGAGGGCATCAGATCCCCTACAGTTCGAGTTACCTGACATGGTTGCTGGGAACTGAATTCAGGTCCTCCAGAAGAGCAGAAGAGCTCATAAACACTGAGCTATCTCTTCAGACCTTCACCATTTGACCTTTGGGAAAGTGTCTTTCCCAAAGGTCAAATGGGAAAGACACTTTCCCAAAGGTCAAATCAGAGGTTGGACACTAGCCTTCAAATTTACTAAGGAAGTTACTTCCCTTTTTTGAATTAGTCTCAATGTCTCATCATTAAAGCAGGAAGTTACTTCTTACCAAACAAGAACTGTAAGTAGGAAGTGTGTCAATCAACTGCATTGAAAATTTCTTGCCCAGGGGCTGGAGAGATGGCCTAGCAGTTAAGAGCACTGACCGCTCTTTCAGAGGACCCGGGTTCGATCCCCAGCACCCACATGGCGGCCGAGAACCATCTGAAACTCCAATTCCAGGAGAACTCCAGTTCCAGGGGAATCCGACACCCTCTTCTGACCTCCGCGGCATTGCACGACACGGGTGCACAAACTTGCATGCAGACAGTACATTCATACACATATATAAAATTAATTAAAAAAAAAAAATTTCTTGCCGGGTATGGTGGCACACACCTTGGATTCCAGCACTTAGCAGGCAGAGGCAGGCGATTTCTGTGAGTTCAAGGCCAGCTAGGGCTACAGGGAGATCCTGTCTCAAAGAGAGAAAATCTGTAGTCTTTACATTCAAATATGAAACAAAAATAAAGAATAAGACCAAACATGTATCATGTCAGATATGACAAAAAGCCTTAGGGAGACTATTACTCTGGGAATAGTCTAGAAAGGCAGTCTTCTAACATAGTAACATTCAATATTTATTTGGTCTTTTTGAGACGGTCTCTGTTTAGTCCCGGCTGGCCTGGAGCTCCCTATGTAGACCAGGCTGGCCTTGAACTAACGGTGATTTACCAACCTCTGCCTCCCAAGTGCTGGGATTAAAGGGGGCATTGCAACTTTTTTAAATTTTTTATTTTATTTATGTGTATGAATGTACTGTCTGCATGTAGGTTTGTCCACCTGTGTCGTGCAACACTGCGGTCAGAAGAGGGTGTCGGATTCCCCTGGAACTGGAGTTCTCCTGGAATTGGAGTTACAGATGGTTCTCAGCCGCCATGTGGGCGCTGGGGATAAAACCCGGGTCCTTGCAAGAGCGGTCAGTGCTCTTGACCGCTAGGCCATCTCTCCAGCCCTGCAACTGTTTTGTTTTTTTTTTTTTTGCAACTGTTATTAAGAGCTATTCACACCGGGCAGGGTGGCGCATGCCTTTAATCCTCGCACTTGGGAGGCAGAGGCAGAGGGATCTTTGTGAGTTCAAGGCCAGCCTGGTCTACATAGCGAGTTCCAGGACAACAGGAGCTCCGGGGAGACCCTATCTCAAAAAGAAACACACACACACACACACACACACACACACACACAGGTATTCACTAAAGGCTGTAATACTTTTTTCATAAATTAGAAGAGAATCAAAGTTACTCAAATAAGGTCTTTCCTAAAATGTTATTTTTCAATCAAATTATTTCTTGCATTCTAGTAAGCATTCCTAAGCAAGAAAGTTGAAAGGGCTTTGAAATTTTTTACTGTTGCTCTATCTTACCTTGTCATAATCATGATTGCTTACTGTAGTTAGAGGAAATGTCACCATATGCATTCAGTCACAGATTCTGGAATAAGTCAACTAACACATATTCTTTTTTTTATTTATTTATTATTTTTTTTAATTTTTATTTACTTTTGTATGTGTATGAATGTACTGTCTGCATGTAGGTTTGTGCACCCGAGTCGTGCAATGCCGCAGAGGTCTGAAGAGGGTCTCGGATTCCTCTGGAACTGGAGGTCTCCTGGAATTGGAGTTACAGACGGTTCTCAGCCGCCATGTGGGTGCTGGGGATTGAACCCGGGTCCTCTGCAAGAGCAGTCGGTGCTCTTAACCACTAGGCTATCTCTCCAGCCCCTATTATTTTTTTATGTGTATGAGTGCACTCTCTGCATGTAGTTTGGTGCACCTGCATTGTGCAATGCCTCGGAGGTCAGAAGAGGGTGTCAGATTCCCCTGGAACTAGAGTTAAAGACGGTTCTTAGCCGCCATGGGGGTGCTGGAAACTGAACCCAGGTCCCCTGCAAGAGCAGTCAGTGCTCTTAACTGCTGAGCCATCTCTCCAGCCCCAACTAACACATATTCTTTTTTTTTATTTCTGTATGTGTATGAATGTACTATCTGCATGCAGGTTTGTGCAGCCATGTCGTGCAATGCCACGGAGGTCAGAAGAGGGTGTCGGATTCCCCTGTAACTGGAGTTCTCCAGGAATTGGAGTTTCAGACGGTTCTCGGCCGCCATGTGGGTGCTGGGGATCGAACCCGGGTCCTCTGTAAGAGTGGTCGGAGCTCTTAACCACTAGGCCATCTCTCCAACCCCCCAACTAACTCATATTCTAAAGAGTTCCAATCTGCTCCATCATCACCATCCAAAACTTGGCCAAATGTTTCATTTAGATTTCAAAATCACAGTCCCACTTGATGTTTCATAATCACATATATCTACTATAGAACTAACTATTCAACAAACCTAATATTCGTTGCATAAGTAGGTCTTGTGTAAATCAGCCACAGTTAAAGGTTTTACTAGAAGCATAGTTATAAAAGTATACATGGCTACAGATCAGTAGATTAGAGCAATAATTTATCAGCTGCATTATCTATGACTGAATTCCCTCTATTACTTGCTTTGGTCCTTTTAGTACCAGTTTCCTTTATCTATCAAATGAGGACAACAGAACTTTTTTTTTTTATTTTTTTTTCTTTCTTTTTTTTTTTTTTTTTGGTATGTTTTTGAGACAGGGTCTCCCTGCAGCCCCACCTGGCCTGGAGCTCCCTATGTAGACCAGGCTGGCCTTGAACTCACAGAGATCCGCCTGCCTCTGCCTCCCGAGTGCTGGGATTAAAGGCATGCGCCACCACACCCAGCTGCAGGGTTGGCATACAGATTAAATATTACCAAAACAGCAAGTGAGATGGCTCAGCAGGTAAAGGAGCCTTCCACCAAGCTTGACAACCTGAGTTCAATCCCTCAGACCACATAGTGGAAGAAAAAAACAGTTCATCCAAGTTGTTCTCTGACCTCCATAAGCACACCATGGGACCCCATCTCCCACAGCCACATAAATGCACACAAATAAATTGCCATTAATTTTTGGTTTTGTTTTTGAGACAGGGTCTCCCTGTAGCCCCAGCTGGCCTGGAACTCACTATGTAAACCACGTGGCCTTGAACTCAAGAGATATGCCTGCTTCTGCCAAGGTTAAAGACATGTATTTTAATTTTTATTTTAGTTAGATGGCTCAGTATTTCAATTTTTTTAAGATTTTGATTCTAAGTTTTCCTATTCAATCTACTTTAAAAAAATTTTTTTTTGTATGTGTATGAGTGTACTGTCTGCATGTAGGTTGGTGCACCCATGTCGTGCAATCCCTTGGAGGTCAGAAGAGGGCGTCGGATTCCCCTGGAACTAGAGTCAAAGACAGTTCTCAGCCGCCATGTGGCTGCTGGGAATCGAACCCAGGTCCTCTGCAAGAGTGGTCGGCACTCTTAACCGCTAGGCCATCTCTCCAGCCCAGTATTTCATTTTTTTTTTTTGGTCTTTTCGAGACAGGGTCTCCCTGTAGCCCCAACTGACCTGGAACTCGCTCTATAGCCCAGGCTGGCCTGAACTCACAAAGATCCGCCTGCTTCTGTCTCCCAAGTGCTAGGATTAAAGGCATGCACCACCACGCCCAGCCAGTATTTCAACTTTTTAATATCACAAAAAGATAAGAATGGTGAAGTATTAAATATTTGTCGGGGCTGGAGAGATAGCCTAGAGGTTAACAGCACCGACTGCTCTTGCAGAGGACCCGGGTTTGATCCCCAGCACCCACATGGCAGCTAAGAACCGTCTGTAACTCCAATTCCAGGAGAACTCCAGTTCCAGGGGAATCCGAGACCCTCTTCTGACCTCCGCGGCATTGCACGACATGAGTGCACAAACCTACATGCAGACAGTACACTCATACACATACAAAAATAAATTTAAAAAAATAAATAAATATTTGTCATTATTTACAATCTTTGGGCAGGACATGGTAGTGCACTCCTTTAATCCTAGCGCTCCAGCCAGAGGCTGATAGATCTGAGTTACAGGGCAACTGGGGCTACAGGGATACCCTGTCTCAAAATTAAAAAAAAAAAACAACAACAACAAAAAAAACTTTTGAAAAATGGCAATCCCTTCCAAATTCCATGTGTCCAGAACTTGTCAAGACCCTGCAAACTGTAATTTCTCCCAAAGTGCCTATAACATCTACACCTCATCTCATCCTTTCTTCCTTATTAAAAAATATCTAGCAATTCAGTTAAAAAATTTTAACAACAAAA